>LBNU01002560.1:125001-138101 GCA_014162995.1 Artemisia annua
GAAAAGTTATGAGTAATACCTTTTTTATCACAAAAGTTTCCAAATTGAAATTCATTATCAAATTCACGACCATGATCCGTTCTAATAGACACAATATTAGACCCTACTTGATTTTGAATTTTCTTACTTAGAATCTCAAATTTATCAAAAGCTTCATTTTTACTTTTCAAAAATTTTGTCCAAGTATACCTTGAATAATCATCCACTATTAGCAAAGTATAGAAGTTGCCTCCATAACTTTGTATAGCGGATGGACCAAACAAATCCATATGCAAAAGTTCTAGACACCTAGATGTAGAAACCATATTTTTAGCCTTATGGCTATTATGGACTTGTTTACCGACTTTGCAAGCATCACAAAAGTGTTGGTCGTATTTCAACTTAGGTAGGTTTCAAACTAAGTCTTTGGAGGAGAGGTTTTAAATTAGCCTCGTGTTAGCGTGTCCTAAACGTCTATGCCATAAAGTTGAGGATTCATCTAATGAAGTAAGACAAAGTTTGTCTTTTGACGTTTGATCCAATTTCATGACATATACGTTGTTCTTAAGAACACCTTTGGCTATAGTTATGCCATCTTTAAGTATCTTACTTCCATTTTCACTAAAAAGGACGTTATACTTATTACGGCAAAGTTGACTAATACTAAGAAGATTAAAACCTAAGTTATCAACATGAGCTACATCATCTATAAAAAGGGAGTCATGAGAGATTGTACCTTTTCCGATGATTTTGCTCTTAGCTTTACTACCAAACGTAACATTACCTCCATCACATTTGTGATATGTTGAGAAGAGGCTTTTGTTACCCGTCATGTGCCTTGAACAACCGCTATCTTTAATCCATTCATCCGGTTCCAAACATACTTTAAGGCACACCTATTTTATGAAAAACACTCAAACATTTGGTCCCCAATTTCTCATGGGTCCATTTTGGTTAAGCAAGCCATTAACTTGACTTAAGTATGAAAATAGAGCATAAGGATTCCATGACATGTAATTTGGAGTTTGGTAATGTCCAGGAGTGTTTTGGTTCCAAACATGTTGGTAGTTTGGTCGTGGGTTGTAGTTGCTTTTTGGAAAGGGGCGTTTGGGAAAAGGTGTCTTAGGTTTTGGTTGAGTGGTTTTAGTTCTAAATTCATTTTTATCAAGTCCTACTCCAGTTTTAACAGCAGGTTTTGTTTCATTTTTATATGTGACTTTAACAAATTTTGAACGGTTTGATGTGGAAGCTGTTTTTGCTACTGCAGACCTGGCGGAACCTTTGGGTTCAACGGGCGGAACCTTGTTTTGGGTTCCGCCTGTTCCGCGGGTTGCTGTAGCAATTTTGCTAGTTTCTTGTGTTTTATTTTCTTGTTTCGTTTGTTCTTTCGAAGTTTCTAATTTCATGAAGCCTAGACCTGTTTTATCAAATGGTGATTTTTGAAGCTTCATAATTTCATCCGCACAAGAAATGCTTTTATCAAACTTCTTAAACTTTGTGGTTTGTTTTATTAGATCATCTTGAGTAACTTTTAGTTTCTCAATTTCGAGTTTAAGCTCTTCACATGATTTACACAATGTGTCAACACTTTTACTCTTTTCTAATCTTTTAGCCTTTTCTTTTAACTCATAAACTTCATTTTCCAAAAACTCCTTTTTAGTTTTCAAAAATTTATTTTTGTTTATGATTTTTAGGCTTAGTTCACAAAGTTTGTTATATTCTTTTTGTAAGGTGTCATCATCAATAGACGAATAAGATGAGTCCGAGAGTACCTCATTTGAGTCATGAGCCATGAGAGCAACATCATCATTTTTTGGCTCATCGTCATCTTCTTCATAGTCACTCCAAGTGCCACTTACAAAAGCTTGTTGTGATTTGCCTTTGGGCGGTTTTGGGCATTCTCCTATTAGATGACTTGTGTCTCCACACCTATAGCATTTCCTTTCAACTCTTCCTTTCTTATCATCACGATCTTTTCGGAAGGTTTTCTTGTCATCTTTAGGTTGCCTTACAAATTTCCCTCGTCTACGAAAGAACTTCTTGAAGTCTCTAACGGCCATGGCATATTCTTCATCATCACTATCGGAACTAGATTCTTCATCATCACTTGATTGGACTCTAGCTTTCAAGGCAATAGACTTGACTTTTTCCTTCTTGCCTTTAACTATTTCCGAATCTTTTTCCATTACCATTTCATGAACTTTGAGGTTTCCAATTAGCTCATCAAGTGACATGCTTGAAAGATCCTTGGATTCTTCAATTGCCGTCACTTTTGCTCTCCACTTCGGATGGAGTGCTCTAAGGAATTTCCTGACAAAATTCTTGCTACAAAAAGATTCATCAAGTGCTTTAAGTGAAGTAATAATAGTGTTAAACCTAGCAAATGCACTATCAATACTTTCATCTTCGGGAATAACAAATTGTTCATATTGTTGAATGAGAAGATCAATTTTGTTATCCTTAACTTGTGAGTTTCCTTGATGAGTGACTATTAAAGATTGCCAAATTTCTTTAGCGGTTTTACACATAAAGACTCTTTCATATTCTTTCTTAGGCAAAGCATTATATAACATCATTTTAGCTTCATTATTCTTAGCAATCAATTTCTTTTGATCTTCATCTTTAGTGTTTGTAACTATATTATCACCATCAACAATTATAAACCATAAATCTATATCTTTAGATTTCACGTAAGTTTCAAATCGGTTTTTCCAATAGATAAAACCATTTGCTTCAAAAAGTGGTGGTCTTTGCATAGATTGCCCTTCTTTGTAATTTTCAAAATCCATGGATCGTTTCAAGTTTTAAAACACAATATATTTTAAAAGCTTGAGTAACGTAGCTCTTGATGCCAATTGTGGAAAACTAGAAGGGGGGTTGAATAGTTTACCGGTTTTTAGTCTAATTATCTTTTGAAACTTTCCGTTTAATCAAAGATATAAACACAAAGACAATAAGTAATATGCAAGTGTAATGAAAGAAACGATCAAACCATGACACGATTGTTTATCGTGGTTCGGCTACAAGGAACTCTATTTTCCTTGCCCTACGTCCACGCCCCGAGTATCCAACTCGAGAGTTTCTTTCACTAGTCAACAAGCTCCTTTCACCGGCGGAGAAAACCTTACACGTCGCTTACAAGTTTACCGACACTAAGCTAGAAGTCGAGTTCTTTTACAAGGGTACAACCACTCCCGTTTAGTTCTTTACAAGGGTACAACAACTCCCGTCACACTATGTATTTTAAGAACTAAAATACTAACCGATCACAACTTAAAACACACAATCAAATGAAGTGTAAACTATACAAAGTCTACACGATGCTAAGCTAACAAGTCTTGCAACGTTGTGTTGAATACTTGTAACTTAATATGCACTTGTGAACTTCTTTGCTACAAAAGAATCTTCACAACAATGAGATGTTAAAAGGTTAGATGAAAGATATGAATGTGTATGTGCAAAGTATAATGAGAAGTGATGAAAGAAAATTCTAACAAATGGCTTGGTATTTATAGCAAAACATCCAGCAGGTCTGGCGGATACGGCGGAACCCTCAGAAGGGTTCCGCCCGTGCACCACGAGGGTTCCGCCAGGTCTGACAGTATGTTTTGCCATAACTTGCCAAACCATCCAAAGTCACATCAAATAAATTCTTAGTCAAACACAAAACTTGTGTAAGAAACCTATGGTGAGTCAAACACACAAACCTTGTGTAAGAGATCTATGTTGAGTCAAACACACAATCTTTCCTTAAATGTATGTTGACAAAACTTACCATAAATGGGATGTGACATTTCTATTTAAAGAAATATGAAAATGTTGTGTTTTATATGAAATGTAAATGTAGCAAATGTCTAGTTATGCAAGACTTTAAAATAAAATTATGTTTTACTAGAAACTAAAGTTTACACTTTGTCATTAACAAAACTTAGCAAAGATCGTAAAATATAAATAACGTTTTTAGGCGATATTTGTATTAACAAGAAACAAAAAGATAATAATAATGATGAATCATTAATGGTTTTCCAGGAAACCTAGCTCGATTCGTACTAGGGGCATTGGAGTGTTGCAAGACGCCGACCAATGTCATTTTACTATTAATAGATATCCAAGTGGGAGCTGTTAAATTATGGATAAATATTAATACGTTAAATGTCTAGTTTCGAACCCGAGACCTCGGGATTGCACACGTTACGAATGATTATAAAGGAAAAATAATAAATGTATTTATATATTTATTATTAGACACAAGTATTTAACGACCTTTAGTATTTACCGTTAAATGACTAATGACCGTTAGACGCAAATAAGGAAAAGATGTGTTTATGTAATTTGGAAAGTCAAAAAGGCTCTAGAACCCTTCTTTGGGAATAACCATCCATGAAGGGAAGGGGGTATCCCCTTGCCCTAACTTGTTCCCAAAGTCTCTTAAACATTATAAATACAAATCTTAGGGTCATTGTTTCACACCTTTTGTGCACACAATTATCCCTAAGTTTTTCCTCTCCTTCTTGCTTCTTGAAAACCGATCGTGCACCCTCTTAGGGTTCTAGGATCGAGTTTTTGATCTTCAAAAATTGTTTCTTGTGTTGTTACTTGCATAACCTTTATACGGTTTAATTCGTGTGTACAAGAACGAGGTAATTACTCACTATAGTAATTATCAAGGGATCGATTAACAAAAAGGTAAGGGCTTAATCAAAGATCCATATAAACCCTAATTAGGGTTCATCCAATTATTCAAGATTATTGAAGTTTGATTCTTGCTCTTGCTAGAATCAAAAGGTACGTTCCTATTTATGTTTTAGTTAATAATTATGTGTTATATTAGATCCTTAGCTTCCGCACTATGTGACTACTTGGTATGCTTAATAATATGATTGTCATGGTATTAAAATTCTAACACTATTAATCTAAGGTATGTTTCATGTTTCACGAATTAAAGGTATATTAATCTTCAAGTTATTGATTTATGTAATAATTTACTTATTTATTTCTATTTGTGCGTGCGATTGAATTCATAAAAATGATTGGATTTTGATTAGTGGCAACGCTTCAAAACGAATTATAATAATTCAGTTTCATTTTTTGATTAGACTGGTCCAAAGGGCTTGGTTTTGTATTCGATTCTTGAAGGGGTTACTGCCAGCAATCCAGTATAGAAGGTATGGTACGTGGTAAAAGGTTTTGGTTTAGTTAAAAAAAGGATTAGATGGCCTTTCAATCAACGATATTAGTGTTAATGGCAGTGAGCACGGCCTGAATTAAATCTGACAACTGTTGGTTGTTTTGGTGTCTTGGATTTTGTTAAGATTTTTTTATTTTTTTATTTTTTTTGGTTTTGCTTTTACTTTAGCCGTAAGTTGTATATGTTGGTCATTCTTTCTATTCTTTGGATTAGTTACCCAAAAGATGAAAAGATCGAAATACCAACTTGATTTTTGTGATTCTCTAATATGGTAAATTGTGCAATGCTCCTTTGTCTCAATTAAATAAAACATTGTATATCTTACATGAACGCCTTATGTACAGTTTATCAAAGAGCTAGCATACTGATATCCAAAATTATGTGGAAACGTTGCATTGCCATCTTCTGAGCAAATAAATGTATGCAACAACTAAATATTGTTTGGGTCTCTTATTATAGGTACATGTTTTAAGCTGATTCCATGTGGGACAGGGGATCTTGGTGATGATATCAAGCTTATACACACCCTAACTAAAGTGAGTAGATAAGGTTAACTGTTATGATTTCTTTAACCATACTAATATCATGGATAAAATGATGTTAAAAGTTAATTAAATAATCAAATTGTTCTTATGGGACAATTAAATGCAAAAGCTACCAGTGCAAAGTCGAATTCGTTGTACTTTTTTAATGATAGGTTTGTAAGGATACTACCCAAAGACACATGCTAAAAGCATAAAGCTATATCAGGCTACCATTGTTAATTCTCATTGGAATCTTACAAGATACAAAGATGTAAAAATTGTCTCAGGCTACTATTGTTAATTCTCATTTAACTATATTTCCTTTGCAGCTCGGCAAAACAAAGGGCATTATTATACGCTGGTCAGATGGTAGAACCTTTATTCAATGGTGGCTGGGATTCTTGGAAATGCAAGCGAGTGTGTCTAATTTGTTAAATGTACATATCACAAAGTTCTATTAGAGTTAATCATATTTGAATAAAATACTTGCTAAAGCGAGGCGTATCTAATTTATTAGCTGTATAATTAGTTTTGTTATAGTAATTTATTAAGGATATGTTGGTAGAATATACCACAATGCACGTGATATCCAATTTTATGCTGGAAATGCAATTAGAGTTATTTCGTTGTTTAGATATAAGATAATAATTGGTGTATGTTGCTAAAGGATTGAGGTTAAATGGGTATTTCGGTACGGGTCAAAATGGGATGGGTTCAATTCTTTTTTCATGGGATGGGTTCAATTCTTTTTTCAAGAGGAGGTTGACCTGAATAATCGCTATGTTATCTTTGCTCTTTGAGATTGGATAAATATTCTCAAGGTCTATGGTTACTTTACTTATGATATTACCATATATTATTTATTCTTGAAACACCACATTTACAGGATCTAATTTTCTCTTTTTTACCTTTATTTACAGGATCTAATTTACTATTCCATCCGAATCCACAATTCGTACGCTCCATATATGAACAGTAATCAACTTTCTAATTGCAACAAAACTTGAATACAAAGCTCACATAGGTATCAAATATGACCTATGATCGGGCGCCTCTCTTAAACAACATTCCCTTCCCTGGTACAACAATTATATTTTATGTCACTCAAAAATATAGGAACCACTTTGTTGAAACAAAGAAATTTTGACACTCATGCCTCAACCTTATAGCGTTTGTGATCTGTCATAAGGGGTGGTTGGGATTGCTTATTAAAATTGCTTATGGGTTACCTTTTTTCAGTACATAACTCCAAACTTTCTACTAACAACTCATTTTCTCTTAGATATTAAGATAAGCAATCCCCGTTCACAAGTGCTTGTAGCCTTACTAAGTATTCATATAAAGCATGTTATGTGATGGTGGTGGAGATGTGTTATGGTTAAGATGAAATGTCCTTTTTTCTGGTTGTTTTCTGTTAGATTCCACATTTGCTTCAGGTTTTTTAAACTAAAACTGTTTTTAAGTCTTAACATGTAAATGTTGTAGTAAATATAGAACTAAGAAGTTTCACTGCAGACTGTGGGGTCCTATTGATGGTTGTAGGCTATGTCGGTGACACTACCCTTCCGTGTAACAAGTAACTTCTGGAGTTCCGAAAAGGCTTCTAAGTTCACTATTATGGGAATGCGAATCTACATAGTACATAACATTGGATGGTAACCAATGTGCACATATGCATAAGGACTGTAAGGTTTCATTAGTGTAACATATTAGTAGCCCTCATCCTACCTCTTATAATACCCTCATCCTACCTCTTATAATATATGGAGTTTGTTTCTTCAAATCATAGTGTTACTTCAAATATGGCCGGTAGGTTAAATATTTCTTTTTCAGGTCTAAAACCTTAAAACCTATAAGGCATGTTGCTTTATGTGTCATTAATGTTTGTTTCAGTTGAACATGGGAAGAAAGACTATTGTAAAAATGAAATTAAGAGAAGTCTTGTGTAACCATGTTCAAGAGGAGCAGTACACAAACACCCCTGTTAGCAACATTTTGACACTAAGTTTGTTGTCAGTTATAGTCTTTGTTGTGTAGGCCTTCGTCGGTGGACATCTAAAGGTGTAGTTATATTATTGAGAATGAAAATCGTTATACGGGTTGAATGACGCAACTCTATACACAATGTAATATTCTCTTTAATCTTCTAATTCATACTCTAATTTTAACCAACTTTAATGATGTAATTATTTTTTATAATAAAGATAACTGCATATAATTATACTTATGTCAAAACCCCATTAGTTTCTCGCTTATGTATGTATGGAATCTCTTGGTGTTACTCTTTGTCAACTCAATGATTTACTTAATCGACCCATTTAGTCATTACACAGGTTGATATGTGATGTGTTTTATCTCATACAAGTCAAAATAAATTCATTATAACCCCGTGTGGCTTTGGATTAGTGTTCTGTAAGAATTTTGTAACAAATTTTATTGTTACTAAGGTAAAAGGTAATAAATTTTTATCTTTTTTTAAGTATTATAATATGTAATTTATGTTCATTTATTTTATCATAAGTACGTTTTTGAGGAAGAAGGAAAATGCTGCCGCTTCGAACAAGACACGACGTATATGTTAAGCTTTAGTTGGTTGCTTTGGCTCGAATTCAGGTTCAACCATGTGTATTCCTCGAAGAATGTGGTATGTGTTTTGAACAATGTAGAAGACTTGAGTTTTAATTTGTTCTGTTTATAAATTGGTTTTGTATGGTATGTATTTTTTTAATGCTATGCTAGAAGTCAATCCCACTTACTTTCTCCGTCTCAAAATATAAGTGACTTTTTGAAACCAATTTTGACTTGAAATATTTTTATTTGTATTATATGATACTTGATGCAAAATATATAAATGGATTGAGTCCTAAATGTATTTTCATTGGTATGAAACGATGTAGGAATGTTCTGAAAATAAAATAAAAATAAAAATAAATAAAAAATTAACAACTTAAACATTAATGTATTATTTAAAAATAAAATAAAACAATACCAGAAACAGTAAATCCTTTAGATACGGGTTATTGCCCCTAGTTATTTCATGGATGCTTGGCTCTTCAAAACTCTTCATCGTGTAATGATGATAATCAATTGACTAACATTCAAACCCTTTGCTTATAACACCATGTTAGATACGAGACATGGATCAATTCATTCTCAAATACCAACATTCTCTTTCCCGATTTGGAATCAGAATCAGATCTTCGGTCTCTCATTGATTTACTATGAATGGTGTTTGAGTGCGGCCACAAACATATTTATTCTATTCATCGAGGGGCCCAACGATATCATACTCTAACTATTTAGAGGAACAAATCACATTTGGATTATACATTATTTTCACCCAATTTATGCTATACCCAACTTACCCGTTATAACCACTATCTCAAATGGCCAGTTTAAGCAAATCAAAGTAATAATATCTTTTACATTTTAGTACCAACATATATCTCATGTGTAAGGACTTGAAGACTGACCATTTTGTAAGATACACTATTGACGTTGATCCATGCAGTGTAGTTCTTATGATCGGGTTACTTCAATATTCAGACACTTATGAATGCATATGAATTTGGTCTCCACGAATACTCATCCACTATGAGTACATATTTACTTACGGAAAATATAACCAATCTTTCATGTGGAAAACTAGAAGGGGGATTGAATAGTTTTCCCGTTTTAAAATTTATTTAAAACTTGTTCTTATGAAAACTTTAGATTCGAACTTTTGTGAGATCAATCAGTCACAATATAAACAATATGCTACAACTACTAAAATATACGTTGCAAGATAAGAGATAAAAGATGGGAAGATTAAACCGAGACAAGAGATTTATAGTGGTTCGAGAACTGATGCAGGATTTACTGACCAGGTTTTAGTTTTATAAATATCTCATCTACTTAAGGTCTACCTAATGCACTATCGAGCAGTGTACCCGGTCATATATGGTATAGCTAACGGTAAAGCCTAGGTCGTCCCAAGAGCTATGCATGCAGATTATATCTAAGTTCTAGTGTCACTGGTTTTAAAGAGGGTTTTATAATAGATTAATTAAACTAATGAAATTAAATAAACAAGGAAACAATAAAGCAATGAAATGATAAAGAGAAATCAGTTGGGAGAGAAGTGTTAGCCTAATTACTACTCTTGTTATTATTATGACAAGTTTTCTATTAAGTGCATCCTATCATTTCATTTGGGGATTCAAGTCGCCTGGACTCAGATGGTCAAATCGTCCAATCCTATCTTTCACCTTGCCCTATTCTGTAACCTAATGATTACAAGATTTTGTTGGCAATTACAAGGTGAAAAAGTCATTAAGTGCCTCTACTAACTTAGACTTGTCTAGTGGGATCCGGCCGGTTGGAACTTATATCCCCCCTAATCTCTTAAGCAAATTAGTTTGGTAAATGGTCGTATTGAAATTCCCACACAAATTGTGATAGTCCTATGGTCAATTCCTATCACTAAACACACCCTTATTCACTATGGGTCCTATGGTCAATTCTCCTAGCTCCATAGGAACTACCAAACTTTAATGCTACCAAAACAAAGGGTGTCCTAAGACACGCTAAGAAAGTATGCAAATAAAACGATATGAATATGAGAAAACTAAATCATGGTCATAACAATTTCATAACAAGGCTAACACCAAAGTTGTTTAGCCACTCATATTAAAATATGCAGGAAAATCAATGTTTAACATGATAAATGAAAACATGATATCGATAAAAGAAATATAAATGATAAAACTTATGATTGATGCGTGAATTCTCCGTTGGAAATGACTTATATGCTTGCAGAACTTCGTCCTCCTTGATCCCTAATTCCCTTCTCACTTCTGTGTGTGAAAAGATGATGTTTAAAATGTGGAATTCGGGTTGGCATTTATAGTCTCGACTCTGCTACAGAGTAGCCATTAGGTTAAACTACGCCGTAGCCTTTGTATTATGATACTACGCCGTAGCTGGATGATCACTTATAGACGTAGAACACTCGTACACCAATCTACGACGTAACCTAATAAGTGGTTACACCGTAACTCCATCTTGGATCACGAATTTATTCTAAGTGTTGAAGGAAGATCTACGGCGTAACTAGAAAGAGTGTTATGCCCGTAGAAGTCTCGTAGTCACATCTACGCCGTAACTGATGCGTGGATTGCAGTCTACGCAAAAGGTTTTACCTCTCAAGGGATCTTGAGAAGCTTGCAATCTCCACCAGGCAGTGTACCTGACCGATGTAGTATAGTGTAGTGGCAAGTACCGGGGTATTGATCGTTCTACTTGGGGAATAATGTCATTAGGATTGAAACTAATCTAACTAGGTCTAGAGGTGAGGGATGATTCTTTTTGTATTTTTATATTTTCAGGAAAGCAAGTAAAAATCTCGGGTATTGGAAGAGTGGGCAGAATTAGTTGCTAGTAAACTAACCCAAATAACTACAAATGCAAGTAAAAATAAAATAGCAAGAAAATAAATGTGACTTCTAATATGGAGACAAACGTGTTTACTTAGGTTTCATTACTCCCTAGTTATCTTTTATTGATTGATAGGTTTGTTACAATTGCGTGGATGCCGGGTTGTATTCCTTAATACCATTCATGGGGCCGTGTACGATCTTCCCCAAATCTATAAGCTCTTATCTCCTCCTACAATGACACGTTAAGCGTCCAATCATAGGGATTATAAACAGTGGCTTATGCATTAAATACAACCAAATAACCATAGTACACATCCGATTCATGTTTCTTAAGACGTTTAAGCATATTACCATTAGGAGTATTGCCAGTTTTCTTAAGCCTAACATCGATAAACATCCACCCACATCAATTAATAACAAACCAATCAATAAATAATCAATAACTAGGTTTCATTAGACCTAAGCAAACACAAACAAACCTAGACTAGCATGTTAAAGGAAAGAAAAACATACGATATAATCAAACAGCACATAGACATATTGAATGCTTAAAGGATAACTTATCTTTAATTGAACATGGAAGAAAAGAGGGTTTGAAACCTCAAAATAGCTGCAAAAGTTGACTAGGGTTCGTACCCTAAGTTCCTACCAAAAGTCCTCCCTTAATGAATGAGAAAACGAAAAATATATATAGATTTACAATGGTGACGGCGTCACCTTTTAGGTTGTGACGCCGTCATCTCGCCGTCTTAGGGTTTCTTGATTGCCTAAATTTACATCTGACGCCGTCTGGTTGGTTTGGGTTCTGGGCCGTCTCTCTTTAATTTAAAACGTGATGGCCTTGGTGAAATAACATGTGACGCCGTCACGTGTAAATGTCTCAAAATCTTTCTGGCCCGTCAAGTGTAAAGTAACTATCCACCTCTTCATCAATGAGTGAAGACGTCACCTTTTGGTGCTTGACGCTGTCAGGTACTGTTTCCAGCTTGGATTCTTGACTTTGTCGTTTTCTTCACTTTTATGCTCCAAAAACGTCCAAAATGCTTCCTTTTCCAGAATTCCTCCCAAAGTACCTAAATTGACAAAAGAAACGATTTGAGGCAATATTTGATCATATTATCACGACTTAGGGCTTAAATGACCCCTTAAAAATGTAACACTTTTCGTCTCATCAAATACCCTTACACTTGAGATTTGCTTGTTCTCAAGCAAATGCGCTTTTATTCTAATCAAAATACAAGCTAGTTCATTTAACATTAATATAAAAGTAATTACAAAAAATGATCGTTCCACCTTAATCAAAATAAGCACGGAAATTACATTCTGGCACCTCACAAATAGTGTTTGGATACTCTCATCTCTCGGGTGTTCTAAACCTATATATCACTAATGAAAATGGAAAAATATCACTCACTACCTGTCATAGCAAATAGATTACCATAGGCTTGGGAAAGGATCAAAAACCTCCACCACTAGGCGTAAGCACCTAAGATAAACTATCAAAGAGGGCTTTTCAAGGGTTATAACGTTAGGTGTAGGGATATGGAAAGCACGGTTTGTTGGATAAATGATATTTTACTGGTTGCAAGTTAATCATCTAGGTCAATTACATGTACAATGAGGTGTTGCTAAGCCACGACTCGACTCAACTTAAGCTAAGCATAAACTAACAAAAACATGAAATAAACATAAAAGGAAACGGGATGGTAGTCCGTATGTTTTTCTCTCTTTTTTTTTTATCTTAAAGGTAAATTTTATTAAGTAAAAAGGAGCCACAGGCAGTACAAAGAAGAGTACATTAGTGTTAAAGGAGATAGGCACATCCTAACTCCACATAATGCACCAGAAAAAGAAAATGGCATAGGACATCATTCCCAGCTCATACTACATCACCATATATACAAACAATGCAAATTACACAAGAAATAAACTCTAAAAACCAGTTAAGGCATGAAGGCTTAAACTTAACCCCCCACCCCCCCACACCCC
>LBNU01002560.1:138110-176101 GCA_014162995.1 Artemisia annua
TTTTCTAGGTTGTGCTGAGCTAGTCTACAAATAAATTCTCGTTCCTAATATATCTCACGCTCTTCAAATCAAATTTAACATGCTTTAAAGTTTTAAAACGTTTCAGGCTCTAAAAATAGAAGTTTGGCTAGGATTAGGTTTTAGGAAAAATACCAGGTGTTACAGATACTCTCATCTCTCGGGTGTTCTAAACCTATATATCACTAATGAAAATGGAAAAATATCACTCACTACCTGTCATAGCAAATAGATTACCATAGGCTTGGGAAAGGATCAAAAACCTCCACCACTAGGTGTAAGCACCTAAGATAAACTATCAAAGAGGGCTTTTCAAGGGTTATAACGTTAGGTGTAGGGATATGGAAAGCACGGTTTTTTGGATAAATGATATTTTACTGGTTGCAAGTTAATCATCTAGGTCAATTACATGTACAATGAGGCGTTGCTAAGCCACGACTCGACTCAACTTAAGCTAAGCATAAACTAACAAATACATGAAATAAACATAAAAGGAAACGGGATGGTAGTCCGTATGTTTTTCTCTCTTTTTTTTACTTAAAGGTAAATTTTATTAAGTAAAAAGGAGGCCACAAGGCAGTACAAAGAAAATGTACATAGTGTTAAAGGAGATAGGACACATCCCTAACTTCCACACTAATGCACCAAAAAAGAAAATGGCATAGGACATCATTCCCAGCTCATACTACATCACCATATAACAAACAAAACAATGCAAATTACACAAGAAAATAAACTCTATAAAAACCAGTTAAGGCATGAAAGGGCTTAAACTTAAGTCACCACCACACTCTGAATACATGGATTAGTGCAAAGGGACCAACCGAAACACGTCCAAACATCACCATGTGATGATAACCCAAAGCAAGCAAGAATGCCAAGAACAATTAATAAGAGTTAAAAGTCAAGAAAATGAAAACCAACACAGCAGCATAATCACCAAATCTCACCAAAGGGAAGAGCCAGAGTAGCAGCCTTAGAGGTATTTGCCTCCTTAAAAACCTGCCTATGTAAAACCACAAGGGTAAAAACCATAGAAAGGACAAAAAGAGTACAACAAACTCTAAGGCCTTCCCAATTACAGCATAACAGCACCATGACAATCCAGCATATCATACAGAAATTACTTGCAGGGCTAAAGAACAATAACACAGCTTCCAGAACACCAGTCATCATTACACAACATCATCAATGAAAGGGTCAAAATTAGTGTTGCATTGCCAGAAGCCAGTACCTTCATTGAACCTATACATCCACAAACCAAGCAGAGACAAAGAAAGAAACATCATGAGTATAAGATTAATTAAGGTTAATATCCCTTACCAACTCAGCAACAATCCTTCTGTGGTAAACATTCCTTTTAATAGGAATGTTCCACAATTCAGAAACCTTGCAGACATCAGGAGTGTATTTTAAATTGAGCCCCAACAGTTTGAATCTAACTGTGTCAATAATACACTTGAAAACCCCATCCTCACTCCTATACAGCTGATTAACCCTCCTTATATTCCTTTCATTCCAAATAAAATAAACAATAGCCCCAAAGACTAACCTCTGCACAACACTCTAAATGGAATTATTAGCAGCTTTGTTAACAATTCCAGATATAACACTGGCCCAATCATTACCCAAACGAACCAAATTGGCCATAATTTTCAATCTCTCCCACAGTCTTTTAGAGAACACACAGGAGAAGAACAAATGGCTATGAGACTCATCCTCTTGATTACAAAGTAAACATCTCTTATCACCAACACTAAACCACTTGGCTAACCTGTCCCTAGTCTTTAATCTCCCTTTAATAGCAATCATAAATCCCATCCCATTCAATTGGCCAACCCCAGCCTTGATCATCAATTAAATCATATACATTAGCTTTAAGATCCATTCCAGCATTGATAATAGCAGTCCTATCAATATACTTACAAATAGGAGCCTGACTGTACCATTTATCAAACCACACATTGCATCTCTTACCATCACCAATCTTAATCCAAATAAACTGCCTAATCAGATCTCTCAAATCCAAAAGCTTTTTCCAGCTCCAAGGAGCAACTTTACTGACTTTAACATCCCAAATACTGTTTCCTTTTAACCTATAGATGTTAATCCATTTAACCCAAACAGAGTTACTGTTGTTCATAATATTCCACAAATGTCTAGACATTAAAGCTTTATTCCACAAATGAACAGACTTTATCCCAAGACCACCTTGACTTTTAGTTTTGCACACCTCTTTCCAAGACAGACAGGCCTTACCACTAGCATTATCACCTCTACACCATATAAATCTTTTGAACAACTTATCAATAGTGTCACACACATTCATAGGCAACAGAAACAAAGAGGACCAGTACACTTGTATAGAAGACAGCACAGAAGTGATTAATTGCAGTCTACCAGCAAAAGAAAGAGCCTTATTTCTCCAATCTCCTATCCTCTTCTCAACCACATCAATAAGAGCTTTACTTTCATTATATCTTAAACCTTTAGACACCATAGGAATACCTAAGTATCTAATAGGTAAAGAACCCTCTTTAAATGGCATCACAAGCTTAATATCAGCTATCTCATTCTCAGGCATATTACTAAAAAAGGCCTCACTTTTATGCATACTAGGATATAAGCCAGAAGACATACCAAATTCATCAAGGCCTCTCCTAAGCACAGAAGCAGAAGTAAGGTCTCCATGGCATAACATCAATAAGTCATCAACAAAACAGAGGCTAGTGATCATGAGCTCCTTACATCCCCAATGGTATTGAAACTTCTTCTCAGCCTTAACTTGCCTTTTAACCATAAGATTCAAAACCTCCATGACCAGAGTGAACAGATAAGGTGAGATAGGGTCCCCTTGTCTAAGACCTCTCCCAGCTTTAAAGAAACCATAAGTCTCACCATTGATGCACAAAGAAAAGTGGGCAGTGGTTAGACAGGTCATGATCCAATGAACCATAACAGGATGAAAACCAAATTCTAACAAAATCATTTTCAAAAAGTTCCAATTGACAGTTTCATATGCTTTAAGGATATCAATTTTAAAAGCACATCTTTTGAGTCTTTTGGTACCCCAATTCCACCCATAACCTCTCATAAATTCTTGAGTCAATAGAATGTTATCACTTATGTGCCTTCCAGGGATGAAAGCACATTGATTAACATCCACCAGATCATTAAAAACCATTTTGAGTCTATTAGTCAACACTTTACTAATAGTTTTGTAAACAATATTACAACATGAAATAGGCCTAAAGTCAATAATTCTAGCAGGACTTTTGACCTTAGGAACCAAAGATATAAGTGTGGTATTGAACTCTCCAAGTAATTTCCCACTAGAGAAGAACTCCTGAACAACAGCACATGTATCATCACCCACCACTTTCCAAGCAACTTTAAAGAACTTAGAAGTGTATCCATCAGGGCCAGAAGCTTTGTCATCCCCAATATCAAATAAAGCCCTCTTAATTTCATCATTGGAAACCTCTTTAATCATCTCTAAAGCCACCTCAGGATCCAACTTTTTAGAAAACAGACTGCTAGGGTCATCAATGGGATATATATCTTCATTAGCATTGAAAAAATCTTGAAAATGGTTAACAAAAGCATTAGCAACCATGCCACCACTAAAAATGTTCCCATTCTCATCTCTGACATCATCAATTCTATGCTTAGAAACTTTGCCTTTAACCATACTATGAAAGAAACTACTATTGAAATCACCCTCTTTAAGCCACTGGATCTTAGTTTTTTGTTTCAACAATCTCTCTTCATCAAGTACAGCCTCTTTAAAAGCTGCTGCATAGATCATCTCCTCCTCTCTCAATTTAGCATTCAGAGGATCACTGTCTAAACTACATTGAATCCTTTCAAGCTCAATTCTCAGACTCTTCACCTTATCAAAAAATCACCATTATCCCTATTTAGGCTTCTGAGATGCTTTTTCATAGCTTTCAGCTTCTTAGCTAAAATAAACATCTTGTACCTCTGAATAGTTATGTTCCAATTCTGCTCCACAGTGGTAATAAAATTTTCCTTATTAGTCAAGTAATTCATAAACCTAAAAGAACTACCCTTTTTCTTCTTTTTCACAGTAAAAGGAATTGACAAGATAGCAGGAGAATGATCAGATGTCATATAGGGCAAAAACTTAGCTTGACTATCAGGATATATGTCCATAAATCTCACATTACCCATAACCCTATCAAGTTTTTTGAGAATGCCAGCCTCAGGGTCTCTTCGTTTCTGAATCCAAGTGAAAAATAACCCACTCATGTTTACATCACCCATACCTAAGTGATTAACACAGTCCTTGAACTCTTGTATACCAGTCCCACTTTTAACATTGAAACTATTAGAATTCTCATTGTGATACAGGGTGGTATTAAAATCACCCAATAACACCCAAGGATGATCAGCAACAGTACTTTTATGATCAACTAAATTACTCCATAAAAGTAGTCTCTCCTTAACCAAGTTACCACCATAGATAAAGGAGACATAACTAATCATACTATTACTAATATCTTTAACCACAAAATGCATAACTTGGGAGCTCTGTGAAAGTAGGGTCACATTCACAACCCTATGATCCCAACCCACAACAATTCTACAGCCTTTGGGGCTATCCACAGAATTGGAAACCCATAACCATCCATCAAAAATATCATTACAGATACTATTAACAACTTTCTTTCTTAACTGAGTTTCTAACATACCAAAAATACTAATACTATTACTACTAATGAGCTTCTTAACTTCATTCTGTCTAAGAGAGTCACAAACTCCCTTAACATTCCATGAAGCAACTCTTAACATAATTAAAATAAAGAGGAGTTAGGTGCAATTTCACCTTAAACCTTGCCTTTTAACCATAAGATTCAAAACCTCCATGACCAGAGTGAACAGATAAGGTGAGATAGGGTCCCCTTGTCTAAGACCTCTCCCAGCTTTAAAGAAACCATAAGTCTCACCATTGATGCACAAAGAAAAGTGGGCAGTGGTTAGACAGGTCATGATCCAATGAACCATAACAGGATGAAAACCAAATTCTAACAAAATCATTTTCAAAAAGTTCCAATTGACAGTTTCATATGCTTTAAGGATATCAATTTTAAAAGCACATCTTTTGAGTCTTTTGGTACACCAATTCCACCCATAACCTCTCATAAATTCTTGAGTCAATAGAATGTTATCACTTATGTGCCTTCCAGGGATGAAAGCACATTGATTAACATCCACCAGATCATTAAAAACCATTTTGAGTCTATTAGTCAACACTTTACTAATAGTTTTGTAAACAATATTACAACATGAAATAGGCCTAAAGTCAATAATTCTAGCAGGACTTTTGACCTTAGTAACCAAAGATATAAGTGTGGTATTGAACTCTCCAAGTAATTTCCCACTAGAGAAGAACTCTTGAACAGCAGCACATGTATCATCACCCACCACTTTCCAAGCAACTTTAAAGAACTTAGAAGTGTATCCATCAGGGCCAGAAGCTTTGTCATCCCTAATATCAAATAAAGCCCTCTTAATTTCATCATTGGAAACCTCTTTAATCATCTCTAAAGCCACCTCAGGATCCAACTTTTTAGAAAACAGACTGCTAGGGTCATCAATGGGATATATATCTTCATTAGCATTGAAAAAATCTTGAAAATGGTTAACAAAAGCATTAGCAACCATGCCACCACTAAAAATGTTCCCATTCTCATCTCTG
The DNA here is from genome assembly GCA_014162995.1 of Artemisia annua. NCBI lineage: Eukaryota > Viridiplantae > Streptophyta > Magnoliopsida > Asterales > Asteraceae > Artemisia > Artemisia annua. Next base: position 143,851 of record LBNU01002560.1, read on the forward strand.
ACATCATCAATTCTATGCTTAGAAACTTTGCCTTTAACCATACTATGAAATAAACTACTATTGAAATCACCCTCTTTAAGCCACTGGATCTTAGTTTTTTGTTTCAAAAATCTCTCTTCATCAAGTACAGCCTCTTTAAAAGCTGCTGCATAGTTCATCTCCTCCTCTCTCAATTTAGCATTCAGAGGATCACTGTCTAAACTACATTGAATCCTTTCAAGCTCAATTCTCAGACTCTTCACCTTAACAAAAAATCACCATTATCCCTATTTAGGCTTCTGAGATGCTTTTTCATAGCTTTCAGCTTCTTAGCTAAAATAAACATCTTGTACCCCTGAATAGTTATGTTCCAATTCTGCTCCACAGTGGTAATAAAATTTTCCTTATCAGTCAAGTAATTCATAAACCTAAAAGAACTACCCTTTTTCTTCTTTTTCACAGTAAAAGGAATTGACAAGATAGCAGGAGAATGATCAGATGTCATATAGGGCAAAAACTTAGCTTGACTATCAGGATATATGTCCATAAATCTCACATTACCCATAACCCTATCAAGTTTTTTGAGAATGCCAGCCTCAGGGTCTCTTCGTTTCTGTATCCAAGTGAAAAATAACCCACTCATGTTTACATCACCCATACCTAAGTGATCAACACAGTCCTTGAACTCTTGTATACCAGTCCCACTTTTAACATTGAAACTATTAGAATTCTCATTGTGATACAGGGTGGTATTAAAATCACCCAATAACACCCAAGGATGATCAGCAACAGTACTTTTATGATCAACTAAATTACTCCATAAAAGTAGTCTCTCCTTAACCAAGTTACCTCCATAGATAAAGGAGACATAACTAATCATACTATTACTAATATCTTTAACCACAAAATGCATAACTTGGGAGCTCTGTGAAAGTAGGGTCACATTCACAACCCTATGATCCCAACCCACAACAATTCTACAGCCTTTGGGGCTATCCACAGAATTGGAAACCCATAACCATCCATCAAAAATATCATTACAGATACTATTAACAACTTTCTTTCTTAACTGAGTTTCTAACATACCAAAAATACTAATACTATTACTACTAATGAGCTTCTTAACTTCATTCTGTCTAAGAGAGTCACAAACTCCCTTGACATTCCATGAAGCAACTCTTAACATAATTAAAATAAAGAGGAGTTAGGTGCAATTTCACCTTGCACCTGAGCAGAGCTGCTCCCAACCACATTTGAAGCTATATCTTGAGTCATGAACTCAGCATTACCATTATTCTCCTTAGCAACCTCACTATCCATACCATTAAGAATATCTTCTTCAAATTGCTTTTGAAGAATTCCATCAACTTGCAGACCAATAAGGCTTTCAAAAAGTTGAATCATCTCTTCTGTCCAAGTGTTTCTAACCCCATCAGTTAGTACTAAGTCAGATAGAACAAATAATTCAACCTCAACCTTTTGTCTCTCCTTAACCCACCCATCAATAACCACAAGCTCAACCTTGTAGCATTCATCATAGGCCTTCATATAAGCTTGGTTATGTGTCATACCAGTGTCTTTCATAATTTCTTTACACATTTCATCAGCTTTAAGTTTGGCTTGCATAGCTATGTTTGTATGACCATAGCTAATATCTTTCTGTAACTTAGCTATTCTCCATTTTAATCCTTCCATCATTCTTCCTTTAGCTTTACTATTACACTTCTCTTCATAATAGTTTCTTAAATCCTTAGACCACCTTCTTTTTTCAGCATCAGCAATAGTCATACCAAGATCACAAGCTAGATCAATTTTCTTTCTCATTTGAATCCATTCCTCACTTCCAATTTCAACCTCCTCCATACTTTCTTTAGCCAACACATTAAACTTATTCTTAATACATAGATCACTTTGTTTATTAACATTGTTCTTCAATTCAACCTTAGAACTAGATACCCCTTTACCTTTCTTATCATTACTATCAAGAACTATACCCTCATCCACCTTTTTACCATTATTCTCCAAATTCATATTTTTCACTGCATTATTATCTTTACTACCCCTTTGAGACACATCTCCTCTGCCCATCATACCACCTCTGCCCATAAATCCACCTCTACCCCTATTGTTACTACCTCCCCTGTTACCCTAATAACCAGCATTTTGTTGTCCAGCATTCCTACTAGTACTAGTACCATTATTAGCAAATTTATTCACCTCCTGCCATTCTCTATCACCACCATTACTATTATTTAGTTTCACATAATTATCATTATTAACCTTTGCCACATCAACCCTTTCTTCCACAGAAATTTCCCTTTTGCTACATACCTTTTGATCATGACCAAACACCGTACACAGTAAACATTGTGGTGGTTTCCATGCATATTCAACTTTAAGCTTCATAGACCTACCCAAACTAGCATAACATACTTCCACATTATCAACCAACTCCTTATCAGCATCCACCTCAATAAGTACTCTAGCAAAACTAGCCCTTCCATAAGCTTTCTCACACATAGAGGTTGTTATTCTATCCATTATAATTGGATTACCCACCCCACTAGCAATTCTACTTATGCCTTGTACATTCCAAGCCTCAAGAGGAACATTCATTAACTTGACCCAAATAGGAACTTTAGATGGCTCAGGCCTCTCCATACATAAACCAGCTTCCCACTTCTTAACAAAGAAAGGCTTACCATCTACAAGCCAAGGGCCATTTTCAAGCACAAAATTCATACCCTCAAGAGATCTAAACTTAAGAAACAACAAGCCACATTCATTAGTAACAATCTCAGCTAGTTGATGAGTTCCCCACATTCTCCTAAGATGCCCTGAAATTTCATTATAGTTCATTTTCATACCAACAAAATAGCCCACTAAAGTTAGATCCCACTTCTTACTTCCTTCTTCAATAATAGGATCCATATCAACCACTTCCCTACCCTGTTCATTCCTTCTAACAGGCGCTTTAATCAACTTGTTATTCCCATAACCAGTTAAACCTTTAAAAGCAGAGGAAAATGACATATTACTTTGCATAAACTTCTCAGTCATAACAGTATCCTTACCCTTATTACCCAATTCAACTTCATTATTACCCCCTTTATTACCAACAGACTCACTCAATTTAGGCCATGGATTACTACTACCATTCCCATCAGAACCACTCTTACCACTAGTACTACCCATGTTATCAGACTTACCAATACTAGGATTCAACACAGGGTTATCAATGAAAGGAACAGGCATCACACTCACACCATTACTATCCCCCTTGTCACTAGCATTAACCATTACAGACTCACAATTATCACTAGTATTAACCATTACAGAATTTACCTGAGACTTACCATAGTTTGTAGCTTCAAGGTTTGACCCATCAACACTCCCAGTCAACCCTTGAGAGCTAGGTGCCACAGCAGTCCCATTAACCCCATTATTAAGCTCAACCTCATCATCCTTAGCTTCAATATCCTTCATTTCATCAGCATCAAACTCCATACCTTCCATATCCTTAGCTAAATTCTTACTTCTACCACTACCCTTTTTGTTGCTCTTCTTAACACCTAGAGAACCTTTGGAGCTCATTCCAGTATTCTTCTTAACACCTAGAGAACCTAGGATTTTTTTTTGCATACACTCTTGCCTTACCATTCAAAGTAATACATCATGGGGGCCTCGGTTCTCCCCCTACACTTGAACTTTTACATACTTTACATGTAACTATTCTAATGACTCGATTTAAGATAATCAAAACACTTGGAGTACTTTAAAACATTTTGCACATATGGGGGTAATAATTGATGTTCTTCCCCATTACTCCATAAAAATAGTACTTTACCCGTGAGTCTTAAACGTCCCAACACAATATGTACAAGATATGACTCGACTTAGCAACCATGTAATCAATTAGACAATTAACAAAGGGTTTAAACAAATGTTGTAACAATAATGCACTAAAGATGAGTGCATACAAGGTAGGCTAAGGCGATTTGGGTGTACATTTGGGGGTGGATTGTAAACAAATTCTATCTTTAAGTAAAATGATTAAAGTTAGAAACGAAAAAGATAGGCTCTGAGGGTTGTACTAGAGGTATCGTGTCCTAAAAATGAGTACATCACAAAGGTGTGGGAGAATTACTTGACCGATGAAGTCAATGTAATTATGTAAACACAGGTGTAAAACAAGGGTTATCCTAATGCCTCTTATCATGAAGTAAATCTAACTACACGAATGTAGTGAGACGTGGTATCGGGATGAATCACTATCGCAAGTTCTAGAATCTAAGTACTACCGGTACACTCACAAGCATAAATGCTTTTCCAACAAATCTAGGGGTGAACCTCGCATATTTGGGGTGAAAATTTTTTGAGTGGTACGGTTTTTTGTGCTAGTCATATAACTCCTATCCATGAGACGCTTATTAAGACTAAAGTTTCACTCCTATATGTCACAAAAAAATTTAAATTTGTGCTAAAATTACCCTAACAAGTGTTTCTCTTAGTTTTATTACACATCTATTATTAAACAAACAAGAATCAAGCGCAATTGTATTCTCTAAGGAATCTTCATTTACCCCCCCTACACTTAAGCTGAACATTGTCCCCAATGTTCAATTAAAATATGTAAAAGTAAAGAAAATGAAAGAATGAAACAAATACTCCCCTGATTCATGCGGTGTGGATAATGTAGTAACACGGTTAAATCCTCCTCCAAGTAAATGTAGAAACTTCAAGATTAAAGCATCGCCAAAAGCTTGATTATCCATGTACATCTTTCTGTCCAATATGACCTGTTAATTAGCTGAGAAAACAAACAAGAAACCTCGCGTAAAATCGGCGGTAAATTCTATATAAAAAAAATTAAATCCTAGAAAGCAAGTAAAGATATAATGCTTGTGGAATGAATGTTTGCAGATTCCTGGAGTTTATAAAATACGGATTTTACGAAACTTTACAATTCACGCAGAAAAACAAAATTTGCAAAATTTTCGTAAAATTAACACCTGACGTCATCAGGTTTTAAATCCTGACGCCNTTCATTTCATCAGCATCAAACTCCATACCTTCCATATCCTTAGCTAAATTCTTACTTCTACCACTACCCTTTTTGTTGCTCTTCTTAACACCTAAAGAACCTTTGGAGCTCATTCCAGTATTCTTCTTAACACCTAGAGAAACTAGGATTTTTTTTTTTGCATACACTCTTGCCTTACCATCCAAAGTAATACATCATGGGGGCCTCGGTTCTCCCCCTACACTTGAACTTTTACATACTTTACATGTAACTATTCTAATGACTCGATTTAAGATAATCAAAACACTTGGAGTACTTTAAAACATTTTGCACATATGGGGGTAATAATTGATGTTCTTCCCGATTACTCCATAAAAATAGTACTTTACCCGTGAGTCTCAAACGTCCCAAAACAATACGTACAAGATATGACTCGACTTAGCAACCATGTAATCAATTAGACAATTAACAAAGGGTTTAAACAAATGTTGTAACAATAATGCACTAAAGATGAGTAAAATGATTAAAGTTAGAAACAAAAAAGATAGGCTCTGAGGGTTGTACTAGAGGTATCGTGTCCTAAAAATGAGTACATCGCAAAGGTGTGGGAGAATTACTTGACCGATGAAGTCAATGTAATTATGTAAACACAGGTGTAAAACAAGGGTTATCCTAATGCCTCTTATCATGAAGTAAATCTAACTACACAAATGTAGTGAGACGTGGTATCAGGATGAATCACTATCGCAAGTTCTAGAATCTAAGTACTACCGGTACACTCACAAGCATAAATGCTTTTCCAACAAATCTAGGGGTGAACCTCGCATATTTGGGGTGAAAAATTTTTGAGTGGTACGGTTTTTTGTGCTAGTCATATAACTCCTATCCATGAGACGCTTATTAAGACTAAAGTTTCACTCCTATATGTCGCAAAAAAATTTAAATTGGTGCTAAAATTACCCTAACAAGTGTTTCTCTTAGTTTTATTACACATCTATTATTAAACAAACAAGAATCAAGCGCAATTGTATTCTCTAAGGAGTCTTCATTTACCCCCCCTACACTTAAGCTGAACATTGTCCCCAATGTTCAATTAAAATATGTAAAAGTAAAGAAAATGAAAGAATGAAACAATTACTCCCCTGATTCATGCGGTGTGGATAATGTAGTAACACGGTTAAATCCTCCTCCAAGTAAATGTAGAAACTTCAAGATTAAAGCATCGCCAAAAGCTTGATTATCCATGTACATCTTTCTGTCCAATATAACCTGTTAATTAGCTGAGAAAACAAACAAGAAACCTCGCGTAAAATCGGCGGTAATTTCTATATAAAAAAAATTAAATCCTAGAAAGCAAGTAAAGATATAATGCTTGTGGAATGAATGTTTGCAGATTCCTGGAGTTTATAAAATACGGATTTTACGAAACTTTACAATTCACGCAGAAAAACAAAATTTGCAAAATTTTCGTAAAATTAACACCTGACGTCATCAGGTTTTAAATCCTGACACCGTCAGAGTTGACCTGACAGAAATTTTATATTTTGTTTCCGGAAAATTTCTAGAAAAACCTATGTTTTAATTCCTGGAATCCTGCAAAACTTCATCATGACTCGATACAAGCATTTGACTCAAACAAGTACTAATATGTATGTTTATTTAATATTGTTATTGTTCGTGTTCAATTCATTCTTTAAAAACAAATTTGGATTTCGCTTACACTTATCTTTTGCAAGATACCTTTATATGTAGTTAAGACGAAGTTAAAAACAAAATAAAGCATTTTCACAATTTTACTTGAAACATGAAGCATAAACAATAAAAATAAATCATTCATACAAAAGCAAATAAAACTAATAAACAAACAAACAAACAAACAAACAAACAAAGCTTGGGTTGCCTCCCAAGAAGCGCTTTTCTTTATTAACGAGTCTTGTAGCTAGACTCAAAGTTACGCTCTACCCTATGTAGGTTAGCTCCTCATCGAGGACATCCTTGGGGTTGAATTTGGCTTGAAGTTTCCTATTGGTCCGCTCAGTATAGTATATCTTTTCAAACTTCTCTCCATCCGGATCATATAATGCCATCTTCATGTGCCATGATCCATCTCCTTCCTTAGTGGTTTATTCCAATTCCATTGTGCTCATCATTCTCACTTCTCCACCTATTCATTCCTAGGTTAATTGGCAAAACCCCTAGGAAGTCAATCATCTTCCTAAAAACTAAAGGATCTTCAAATGGGTCCAATTCAGTGTCCCTAGCTAAGAGTTGTTCTATCGTATGTATTCGGTTCACAAATTCCTCTTCTAGGTAAAATGGGCGTTGGGGTCCTATGAAGTCTCTATTAACCCAAGGTCCGTATCTAGATGGTCTTCTATTCATGTCTACCCAATGAGGTGTTGGTTCCTCCTCATTATTGTATCTATGCTTCTTAACATCATAGACCGACCATGTTTCACCTTCTCTTATCGCTATCTTAGATTCTTTACTATCAATCATAGCACTAGCGGTTGCTAAAAATCCTCTTCCTACTAACAATGGGCATGTAGTATCGCTAACCATATCTAGGACATGAAAGTCTGCTAAAATAGTTAATCTTCCTACGTGGACTACTACATCCTTAATCATTCCAATCGGGTGGGCCACACTTCCATCCACTAGACCAATTATTACTTCCGTCTCCTCTAACTTTCCTATCTTAAGAGTCGTGAAAAGAGATAAAGGGATCAAGTTAAGGCTTGATCCAAGATCGGCTAGTGTATCGAAAGCTTTGGAGTTCCCTATCTTACAAGGTAAAAAAAATATGCCCGGATTATCTAATTTCTTAGGTAACTTGTTTTGAACGAAAGCGGTCCCATTCTTTCCTAACTTAAGTTTCTCCTAATATTTTTCCAAAAGGGCATTGTAGTAGGGAGCACAGGCTAAGACATCAATGACCGAGCGCTCAAGGTGAAGTTCCTTGAATTCATCGTCAAGGTCTTGTGTAGGAGGTGTTTCAATTATGTTATTGACCGATTTAGCATTAGATGTTTTACTTATGTGGTCTTTTTGAAGAATTTATGTTTGCTTGAAACATGTGCTCATGGCGTTGACCGAATAGTATTGTGGACAAGAACTAGTAGACGAAACCGATGAGATGGCGTTAACGTTTAGTTTCTGGTTCTTGACTGTGTCGCTCGGGAGTGCTCCCATTTCTCGGTCATTGAGAACTTTCAACAAGGTGTCAATCTTATTTGTCATCTCGCTTTGTTTTTCTTTGAAATCAGCTTCAAACTTGGCTATACGAGCTTCTTGAGATGCCATAAAATTGGACATCAATCCTTCAAAATTGTTGGTACTACCATAGTTGTTAGAAGGATTGTTGTTGAAAGTAAGATTCGAGGATGAACCGTTTGATTGAAAACGATTAGGTGGATTGGAAGAATTGTTTTGGGGTGTGTTTTGGTTTTATTTCCACCTAAATTTCGGGTGATTTTTCCAAGAGGGGTTGTATGAATCACCGTAAGGGTTTGGCTCAGGTTTGAAAGTGTACCACTTTTCTCCCGCTCCGTCAGTACGCGAGGATGCGTAGTCCACAAAAGCTTGTTCGGGGAGTTCCATGCAATCACGAGTGTCGTGGGGACCACTACAATACTCACATGAAGAAGTGATTTTGTTCACTTGGCTTGATGGTTTAGGAGCTTCGTAGGATTTAATGAGAAACTTGACTTGGTCTTCGAGTTCCATGAACCTACGGTCGGGAGTGCTTGAATTGTTTGAAGGAAAATATATTGCCTTGACCGTTTTGTTCAAATCACGGGGATCATTCCAACTTTTGTTGTCATAGAGAGCAAGATCTTCTATGAGTTCCCATGATTCTTTCGCACTTCGATCACGCAGCTTACCACCGGTCGCTTGGTCAATGGTTTGCCTTGTGGAGAGATTGATATGGTCACAGAAGATTTGGACTTGGAGCCAAAGATCTATGCCATGATGAGGGACTTTTTGAAGTAAGCCCTTGAAACGAGTCCATGCTTCGTAAAAGGTTTCACCTTGACGTTGTTGGAACACCAAGATGTCATTCCTTAACTTGGTGGTTCTTCCCGGTGGGAAAAATTGAGCAAGGAAACGAGAGATGAGATCATCCCAAGATGTGATGGATCCCGCGGGTAAACTCTCAAGCCATTGACTAGCTTGGTCACGTAGAGAGAATCGGAAGAGACGCAATCGAGTCGTCTCTCGAGTTTCAACATCAAGGTCTATGGAATCTACGATTTTGAGGAAATCCTTGAGATATTGGTTTGGATCTTCGGAACGAATTCCATGGAATGCACATCCGCTTTGCACCAACCGGATGGTGTCAGATCGAAAGGGAGACACATTGGCTCCTTGAGTGAGCTCAATGGTGTTTCAATAGCCTTGGTAGCTAGGACGGGAGTACTCTCCTAAAGTGCGGGCTCCAGGAGGTTGGTTTTTTTGTGGTGGGTTGACGGGGTCAAAGATACTATCACCTTCTATGATGGCGGATGGTAATGGTTACGAACAAAGGAACAAAGAAAAAAGATAGACTAAAGAAAACCTAATAAAAATAAAATAAAAATCTCACTAGATAGGAATCTAGCGAGTAGACCTAATAAAAAATAAATTTCAACCTAAGAAATAGCTATTCCCCAGCAGCGGCACCAAAAACTTGATGCATTGATTGCAGTCCACGCAAAAGGTTTTACCTCTCAAGGGATCTTGATAAGCTTGCAATCCCCACCAGGAAGTGTACCTGACCGATGTAGTATAGTGTAGTGGCAAGTACCGGGGGATTGATCATTCTACTTGGGGAATAGTGTTCGTTAGGATTGAAACTAATCTAACTAGGTCTAGAGGTGAGGGATGATTCTTTTTGTATTTTTATATTTTCAGGAAAGCAAGTAAAAATCTCGGGTATTGGAAGAGTGGGCGGAATTAGTTGCAAGTCAACTAACCCAAATAACTACAAATGCAAATAAAAATAAAATAGCAAGAAAATAAATGTGAGAGACTTCTAATATGGAGACAAACGTGTTTACTNAGACTAAAGAAAACCTAATAAAAATAAAATAAAAATCTCACTAGATAGGAATCTAGCGAGTAGACCTAATAAAAAATAAATTTCAACCTAAGAAATAGCTATTCCCCAGCAGCGGCACCAAAAACTTGATGCATTGATTGCAGTCCACGCAAAAGGTTTTACCACTCAAGGGATCTTGATAAGCTTGCAATCCCCACCAAGAAGTGTACCTGACCGATGTAGTATAGTGTAGTGGCAAGTACCGGGGGATTGATCATTCTACTTGGGGAATAGTGTTCGTTAGGATTGAAACTAATCTAACTAGGTCTAGAGGTGAGGGATGATTCTTTTTGTATTTTTATATTTTCAGGAAAGCAAGTAAAAATCTCGGGTATTGGAAGAGTGGGCGGAGTTAGTTGCTAGTCAACTAACCCAAATAACTACAAATGCAAATAAAAATAAAATAGCAAGAAAATAAATGTGAGAGACTTCTAATATGGAGACAAACGTGTTTACTTAGGTTTCATTACTCCCTAGTTATATTTTATTGATTGATTGGTTTGTTACAATTACGTGGATGCCGGGTTGTATTCCTTAATACCATTCGTGGGGCCGTGTACGATCTTCCCCAACTCTATAAGCTCTTATCTCCTCCTACAACGACACGTTAAACGCCTAATCATAGGGATTATAAACAGTGGCTTATGTATTAAATACAACCAAATAACCGTAGTACACATCCGATTCATGTTTCTTAAGACGTTCAAGCATATTACCATTAGGAGTATTGCCAGTTTTCTTAAGCCTAACATCGATAAACATCCACCCACAACAATTAATAACAAACCAATCAATAAATAATCTATAACTAGTGTTGGGTTATAAAGTCAAAGTGCTGCTGAAAGTCAAAGTACTGCTCTTATAAAGAATGTCAAAGTACTGCTTAATGTAGAAAGTCAAAGTACTGCTCATCAAAGGACTGCTATGATAAAGGACTAACATGCAAAACATTTAAGGATTATTATGTAATTCTAGAATATTCTTAGATTAGAATTAGTTTACTTATCGTTCAAGTATTTTAAACCGACTAGGGTTTTCCTTGTGCCTATAAAAGGATCCCTGGGTTGGCATTAGAGATATACGAATACATGCAAGTTCAATATTTAGCGATTAGGGTTGTTAGTGAATCTGTAATATAAGCAGGTTCAAGGTTTGGTTTTAATATATTCATTGAAGTTAAAAGTTATTCTTCTTAGCTTTATTGAAGTAGATTCCGCATACTTAACAAAGTTATATTAGTGTTTCATTGTTAGTAGTTTAGGATTTATCCTAGATTCCTAAACCCTTATAAGCTACATAGTTAGTTTGGTCAGAGTATATCGATCCAACAACTGGTATCAGAGCTTGTGTGGAAACTTTGATTAAGAAGAACCCTTTAAACCGAATTTACGACAAACCCTAAACAATGACGACTGAAGTTACACCAATCCCATCCATCACCTCACTCAGGATTCCAATCATTAAGAAGGGAGAATATGATCTCTGGAGCATGAAGATGAGGCAATACATTGCAATTACAGACCATGCTTTATGGGATGTGATTGTCAATGGTAATGTTGTTCTTGAAGAGCCTGTGAATGTTCCTGGACAACCTGATCCACCTAAGCCATCCTTGCCAGCTGCTACAAAAAGAAATCAAGACAAGGCTCTCAACATATTGCTGTCTGCTATTCCTGATGGACATCTGCTTAAGTTTCATGATGCTAAGGATGCAAAACAATTATGGGCTGCTATCAAGACAAGATTTGGAGGTAATGATGCTTCAAAGAAGATACATAGGAACTTATTAAAGCAACAGTTTGAAACCTTCACTGTTGGTGAAAGAGAAGGCCTTGATGCTGCATACGAACGATTCCAAAATCTTCTTAGTATGCTAGAATTATATGGTGCAGAGGTATCTGTTGAAGATGCAAACTTGAAGTTCTTAAGAAGTTTGCCATCTGTATGGCATGTGGTTGCTACTATGATCAGAGGACAACATGGTTTGGATTCTATGGACTTTGATGATCTCTACAACAACTTAAAGGTGTATGAGCATGAGATGAATGGTCAAAATAATTCAAAATCTCATAACATTGCTTTTGTGTCTTCTGAAAACAGAAGCAGTACTTCCACCAAAAGTACTGCCTATCCTGTTCAAAGTACTGTTAGTGCTAAATAGAACCCTTGCACAACCATGATTACCACCTCTTCATCACCATCCAACAACACCAACTGTGATGATGTTGTATGTTCCTTCTTTGCTCAACAAGCCACATTACCTGTTACCTATCAAGAAGAGTTGATGCAAATTGATGAAGACGCTTTGGAAGAGATTGACATCAGATGGCAAGTTGCCATGATCACTGCAAGGATCAAGAAGTTCATTAACAAAACAGGTAGGGGTATTGATTTCAAAGCTAAACAGGGGATAGCTTTTGACAAGTCAAATTGTCTTAAGCCTGGTCACTTTGCAAGAGAATACAAGTTTGCTAAGTATCAGGCAAACTAAACTATTGAGCAACCCAAGGTTGAAAGAAAAGAAGTTCCAGTTGCTGAATCAAAACCAACAACATTAGTGGCTCAAGAAACCCTTTCAGGGATTGATTGGGGCAATGAATTTGATCATGAACCAGTCACCTACTGTAATGTTGCATTGGAAAATTGGAGCATAGCCTTTGATGAAGAACCAGGATTTGCTGCTTTGGAATCAAGAGATGGTCTTGGAAGCTTTGATTGGAGCATGGAGAATGAAGAAGAACCTGTTCAGTTTGCTAATTGGTCTTTCACATGTTAGTTTTGTAGAAAAACAAAGAAGAGCAAATGTTAAAATTGGACTAGGTTATGGTGTTGAGTATGATAGTTCAGAAGATAGTCCCACTAGTGATAAGGAACAACTTAATTCAGAGGTAACTTCATCTAGTGATGAAGAATTCATTAGTTTAGATGCCAACACATCTAGTGATGAGGAATTAATTAATAAAACACCTCCTGAATTTAATAAGAATAAGGGATATAATAAAGTACCTCCACCCACTGGTATCCTTCAACCACCCAGGATAGATGTTTCTTGTTTTGGAGTAGATAATCTAGAATTTAAGAAAAAGCTTACTGGTCAAACTAATTCTAGTCCATCTAATTCTGAGTCCTTAAAAGAAACAATTGAGAAACCTAAGGTTGAGAACACACAGAGTAAAGCTAATGGTTCAGGATGTGATCATAATGCTCAAAAGTTTTCTAAAGATTTTTCAAAACAAGCAGTACCTTTAAACTCTTCTCAAAGTACTATTAAATATCCAACATTACCTTCAAGAAGTACTTTTCAAAATACTGCTAATTTTAGAAAATCTTTTTCACCAAAGAGACAAGCAAGTTTTGGTTATAGAACTCAAGGAAGGGGATTTGGGAATATGGATACCAAGTTATGTTATGTATGTTACAGCCCTCATCATTTAATTAAGGACTGTGACTTTCACTCAGAATACTTAAGTAAATTCCCTAAGACCAAATCTGCTAACGATAAGCCAAAGGAGAACAAACCAGCTTAAAATTACTCAAATAGGGTTAACCATAGTAATTTCTCTAAAGACTATAGGTACCCTCACCAGAAAAGACCTTTTTCAAAACCACCAGTACCTTCAGGCAACATTTTTCAAGGTATTGGTAAGACAAGGTTTGGATTCTATGGACTTTGATGATCTCTATAACAACTTAAAGGTGTATGAGCATGAGATGAATGGTCAAAATAATTCAAAATCTCATAACATTGCTTTTGTGTCTTCTGAAAACAGAAGCAGTACTTCCACCAAAAGTACTGCCTATCCTGTTCAAAGTACTGTTAGTGCTAAACAGAACCCTTGCACAACCATGATTACCACCTCTTCATCACCATCTAACAACACCAACTGTGATGATGTTGTATGTTCCTTCTTTGCTCAACAAGCCACTTTACCTGTTACCTATCAAGAAGAGTTGATGCAAATTGATGAAGACGCTTTGGAAGAGAATGACATCAGATGGCAAGTTGCCATGATCACTGCAAGGATCAAGAAGTTCATTAACAAAACAGGCAGGGGTATTGATATTAAAGCTAAACAGGGTATAGCTTTTGACAAGTCAAATTGTCTTAAGCCTGGTCACTTTGCAAGAGAATACAAGTTTGCTAAGTATCAGGCAAACAAAACTATTGAGCAACCCAAGGTTGAAAGAAAAGAAGTTCCAGTTGCTGAATCAAAACCAACAACATTAGTGGCTCAAGAAACCCTTTCAGAGATTGATTGGGGCAATGAATTTGATCATGAACCAGTCACCTACTGTAATGTTGCATTGGAAAATTGGAGCATAGCCTTTGATGAAGAACCAGGATTTGCTGCTTTGGAATCAAGAGATGGTCTTGGAAGCTTTGATTGGAGCATGGAGAATGAAGAAGAACCTGTTCAGTTTGCTATGGTAGCTACTTCACCAAGTTCATCCACTATCTCTGAGGTATGCTCTAAGTGTAGTAATTTTTATCAAAAGTTACTTAAAGAATATGAAACTGAAAGAGATAATTGTAGAAAAGCTAGGTCTGAGGTAGCTGGCTATCAATTGACTTTAGAGTCCATGGAAGCCAAGATAATCTTTCATGAAAATAATGAAATGGCTTGGGAAGAAAAATATGAACAACAAAACTATCAATTAAAATTGAGTGAATGGAAGTTAGGATGTAAAGTTTCTGAGGTTGAAAAGCTCACTAAGCAAAGGGATGATTTGTTAGAAAAACTTGCTAGTTGGAAAGAATCTGGTCTTTCACATGTTAGTTTTGTAGAAAAACAAAGAAGATCAAATGTTAAAATTGGACTAGGTTATGGTGTTGAGTATGATAGTTCAGAAGATAGTCCCACTAGTGATAAGGAACAACTTAATTCAGAGGTAACTTCATCTAGTGATGAAGAATTCATTAGTTTAGATGCCAACACATCTAGTGATGAGGAATTAATTAATCAAACACCTCCTGAATTTAATAAGAATAAGGGATATAATAAAGTACCTCCACCCACTGGTATCCTTCAACCACCCAGGATAGATGTTTCTTGTTTTAGAGTAGATAATCTAGAATTTAAGAAAAATCTTACTGGTCAAACTAATTCTAGTCCATCTAATTCTGAGTCCTTAAAAGAAACAATTGAGAAACCTAAGGTTGAGAACATACAGAGTAAAGCTAATGGTTCAGGATGTGATCATAATGCTCAAAAGTTTTCTAAAGATTTTTCAAAACAAGCAGTACCTTCAAACTCTTCTCAAAGTACTATTAAATATCCAACAGTACCTTCAAGAAGTACTTTTCAAAATACTGCTAATTTTAGAAAATCTTTTTCACCAAAGAGACAAGCAAGTTTTGGTTATAGAACTCAAGGAAGGGGATTTGGGAATATGGATACAAAGTTATGTTATGTATGTTACAACCCTCATCATTTAATTAAGGACTGTGACTTTCACTCAGAATACTTAAGTAAATTCCCTAAGACCAAATCTGCTAACGATAAGCCAAAGGAGAACAAACCAGCTTGGAATTACTCAAATAGGGTTAACCATAGTAATTTCTCTAAAGACTATGGGTGCCCTCACCAGAAAAGACCTTTTCAAAACCACCAGTACCTTCAGGCAACATTTTTCAAGGTACTGGTAAGACAAAAGCAGTACCTTCTCAAAGTACTGCTAGGTTTTCACCCACTTAATGTAAGACCAAGGAGATCCAATTACTATCAATCTAGAAGGCCTTACACCTCAAATAGAGTACCTAGATCAAAGAAATCAACACAAAGTGTTAAAACCAACTGGGTTAAGAAAGAAAGTACTGATGGGGAACAAACAGTACTTTCACCAAGTAAGGGTGAAAAAGAGAATTTTGTTGCAAAAGAGAATTTTGATGAAAAAGAGAGTGTTGTTGAAAAACCAACACAGATTTTGGGACCACAAACAATAATACTTGACCATGTTTTCAAACACAGTGGAAATTACATACTCAAAGAATTTAAGTATGTAACTCCACAAAGGGAACACAAGTCAGTAATGGCTTGGGTTCCTAAAAGAAACTAATCCTTTTCATCTTTTATGCAGGGCAACCCAGAGGAGGAACTTCAAGATCATCTTATTATTGATAGTGGTTGTTCTGGTAGCATGACAGGAGACAAGGAGATTCTGTCAGATTTTAAGGCTTATTTTGGAGGAAAAGTTGCTTTTGGAAATGACCCAGATGGAGGAAGAATTACTGGCAAAGGAACCATCAAGACAGGATGCATTGATTTTGAGAATGTTAGATATGTGAAGGAGCTCAAATTCAACCTTTTGTCAGTTTCTCAGATTTGTGACAAGAAGTACCCTGTGTTATTCATTGACACAGAATGTTTAATTCTCTCTCCTGAGTTCAAGTTTGTTGATGATCACTTGGTAACACTGAGAATACCAAGAACCAATGATGTTTACAGTTTAGATTTTAAGAATGTCAATTCTTCAGGTAGAGCAACTTGTTTAGTAGCAAAGGCAACACTTGAAGAGGCACATCTATGGCATAGAATATTAGGACATGTGAACTTTAAGAATATCAACAAGTTGGTTAAAGGCAATCTAGTTAGAGGTTTACCTTCTAAAACATTCAAGTCAGATCACTCATGTTTGGCTTGCAAGAAGGGTAAACAACATAAAGCTTCATGCAAAAAACTTGAGGAGAGAACCATTGGAGAGCCTTTGGAGTTGTTGCACATGAATTTGTTTGGACCTGTCTCTGTTGAAAGCTTAAACAAGAAAAAGTACTGCTTAGTTGTAACAGATGATTGCAGTAGATTTAGTTGGGTCTTTTTCTTGGGATTTAAAGATGAAACCTTTGATGCTATTCATAACCTTATAATAGCCCTTGAAAATCAGTTAAGACTCAAAGTCAGATCCATTAGATGTGATAATGGGACTGAATTCAAAAACAAGCTTATGGATGAATTTTGTGCCAAGAAAGGAATCAAGAGGGAGTTTAGCATTGCTAGAACTCCTCAGCAAAATGGTGTTGCAGAAAGGAAGAATAGAACATTGATAGAAGCAGCAAGAACAATGCTTGAAGATTCTTTACTGCCTATTCAATTTTGGGCTGAAGCTGTAAGTGCTGCTTGTTATGTGTTGAATAGAGTGTCTATCACCAAACCACATCTGAAGACACCCTATGAGTTGCTTATGGGAAGGAAACCAAGTATTAGTTTTATGAAATCTTTTGGCTGTCCTCTGACTATTCTAAACACCATTGATAATCTGGGAAAATTTTATGGCAAGTCAGATGAAGGCTACCTATTGGGTTACTGTACCAATAGTAAAGGATTTCGAGTGTATAACAGGGCTACAAGGAAGGTTCAAGACTGTCTTCATGTTGAGTTCCTTGAAGATCAAACAAATAAAAAAGGTAAAGGTCCTGATTGGATGTTTGACCTTGATATTTTGACTCCTTCTATGAACTATGTACCTGTTAGGGAGGAGAATCTAGTTGTTCATTCAGAGGAAGAAGATTCAAAGTACATTGTTCATGGAGTCGATGTTAGCCCTAAAGCTGTTCCTGCTGTAGAACCCATTCCCATTGAAAAGGAAAGAAGTACTGTTGAGCCAACTTCCATAATCTCTGATGAAGATCAAGATATTCAAATGAACTTAATAGGATGCTCTTTCAAGAAACACTAGCAAAATCCTATGAAGATTCTCAAAGAAGAGCCTATGAAGCAGAGAAGAAAAAGGGAAAGTCTACAAATCACTCTCACAGTACTTTGGATCCCAGTACTTTGGATCAAAGTACTGCTGCTCACTTTGAAAGTACTTCTGGTGGAGAAGGTTCAANAAAAGGAAAGAAGTACTGTTGAGCCAACTTCCATAATCTCTGATGAAGATCAAGATATTCAAGATGAACTTAATAGGATGCTCTTTCAAGAAACACTAGCAAAATCCTATGAAGATTCTCAAAGAAGAGCCTATGAAGCAGAGAAGAAAAAGGGAAAGTCTACAAATCACTCTCACAGTACTTTGGATCCCAGTACTTTGGATCAAAGTACTGCTGCTCACTTTGAAAGTACTTCTGGTGGAGAAGGTTCAACCAATTGGACCAACACTGATGATTTTGATGGTCCATGCATGCCTGCTTTTGAAAAATCAGATGATGAGTTGCAAGATGAAGGCATCTTCTCACAACAAGGTCCTGATTACACAAATTTGGAAGCTGATCTTGAAGTTCCCACAACTCATACTTCAAGAGTTCATAAGAATCATCCTACTAGTAAAATCATTGGATCTCCCACTTCAGGAGTCATCACAAGATCCAAAGCTAAGAATATCACTAAGTCACATAATGCTTTACTTAGCTTTGTTTATAAACAAAATAGGCTGAATCATAAGGATCAACAAATATGCCTGTTTGCTTGCTTTATCTCTCATGAAGAACCCAAGACAATATCACAAGCATTAGCTAAAGAGAGTTGGGTTGAAGCCATGCAAGAAGAAATTCTTCTATTCAAACTTCAAGATGTTTGGGTATTATGTGATTTACTAGATGGACAAAAAGTTATTGGTACAAGATGAGTTTTTAGAGTTAAAAGAGATGAAAGAGGTAATGTCATCAAGAACAAAGCAAGATTGGTTGCACAAGGATATAGACAGGAAGAAGGAGTAGACTATAATGAAGCTTTTGCTCCTGTTGCAAGGATTGAAGCAATAAGATTATTTCTTGCTTTTGCTTCTTATATGGGCTTTCCTGTTTATCAAATGGATGTCAAAAGTGCCTTTCTTTATGGCAAAATTACAAAGGAAGTCTATGTTAAACAACCTCCTGGTTTTGAGGATCCTGAACATCCAAACAAAGTCTACAAAGTTGTCAAGGCACTGTATGGCCTTCATCAAGCTCCCAGAGCTTGGTATGAAAGACTCTCCACTTTTCTATTGCAACATGGTTACAGGAGAGGTGCAATTGATAAGACTTTGTTTATCAAAAGAGATAAAAAGGATATTATGCTTGTTCAAGTATATGTGGATGATATTATTTTTGGAGCCACAAAACAGTCTATGGTGAAAGAATTTGAGCTGCTTATGCAAAATGAGTTTCAAATGAGTTCCATGGGTGAATTAACTTTCTTTTTGGGGCTTCAAGTTAAACAATCAAGTACTGGAATTTTCATCAGTCAAGATAAGTATGTCACTGACATTCTTAAAAAGTTTAACTTAGGTACTATGAAGCCAGTTACCACACCCATTAAAGCCTCAAACTCATTAGGAAAAGATGAAGATGGAGCAGCTGTGGATGTTAAACTTTACAGATCAATGATTGGTTGTCTTATGTACTTAACTGCATCTAGACCTGACATCATGTTTGTTGTATGTTTATGTGCAAGATATCAGGTCACACCCAAGGTCTCTCATATGAATGCAGTCAAGAGGATTTTTAGTTATCTCAAGCACCAACCTAAGTTAGGGTTGTGGTATCCTAAGGATTCACCTTTTCACTTGGAAGCTTTTTCAGACAGTGACTATGCAGGAGATAATTATGATAGAAGATCAACCACTAGAGGATGTCAATATCTTGGTAGAAGACTAGTTTCATGGCAATGTAAGAAACAAACTATTGCAGCAACCTCATCCACTAAAGCAGAGTATGTTGCTGCTGCAAGTTGTTGTGGACAAGTACTATGGATGCAGAATCAACTCTTGGATTATGGATTCAATTTCAAGAATACTCCTATCAATATTGATAATGAGAGTACAATTTGCATTGTGAAGAATCCTGTCTATCATTCCAAGACCAAACACATTCAGATTAGGCATCATTTTATTCGTGATTGTTATGAGCATAGGCTCATTAATGTTGTCAAGATCCACACAGATGCCAATGTAGCTGATCTACTCACAAAGGGATTTGATGTTTCAAGATTCAAACATTTAGTGGTGAGAATTGGTATGATTAATTATTAAGCTACTTTTGAGGGGAGGACTTAATTTAGTTAATTTACTTTAGTTTAGTCCTATGCATTGTTTGAGGGGAGGCAATATAATGCTATTTGATGATTTTGCTCTTGTGTATTCATTTGTGGTAAAGAGAATGGGAAAGTACTGCTTGCAATTTTAATTGAAAGTACTGCTTTGGGAAAGTACTTCTTTGAAGAGTACTACTGACGTGGAAAGTACTGTTACGTGGAAAGTACTGTTCCAACGGTCAAAAATATGGGGTAAAAGTCATATACTTCATTATGGAAGGGATACATGCCAAAATAACGGCATACTCATCTATTGGGATTTGATTTTTTAAATCTTACCCATACATAACTAACCCTACCGAATTTTACTCTCCTCTTTATACTTATCCCTCCGCCCATTCTTCCAACCATTTTTCTCATCAAATCCACTATCACCGTTCTATTCATTCTTCTACAAACACACCAATGGCTACTCGTCCCACTTGTAGTAAGCACAACATGATTGCTAACCTGGACAAGATGGAATTGAATGTTGATTTTCATGCTATGATTGATTTCTTAACTGGGTATTCAATCAATTATGCCTTACTGGTCAATCCTAACATTATTGGACCAAGGATTTAAGAATTTTGAGCTACTGCTAAATCTGGTTGGGAAGAACCTGATGTATCTTTGATTAAGGCTAAAGTTGCCGGGAAGAATATTAGGATTACTGAGGGTACCATAAGAGAAGATCTTTTGTTTCATGATGAAGAAGGTACTGTTAGGTTTGCTAAACAAGAATTATGGGATACACTTCGAGACATAGGGTATGATTCTCTCACAAAACTTACTTTTCAGAAACCCTTATTCAGTCCACATTGGAAGTATCTTATTCATGTTTTGCTTCATTGTTTAAGTTCAAAAGTAGTGCATGGAATGAGTTTAGTCAAACCATAGCCTCTACATTAGTGGGATTAGCTACCAATCAACATTTCAATTTTTCATTCATGATTCTTGATGGTATGCACAACAATATCAAAAATGGTTCACCATTTTTGATGTATCCCAGATTTGTTCAATTGTTTTTGAACAAACAGCTTGAGGGTGTTCCTAAACCCCCAAACTTTTTGCCTGCTATAGTACTTCCTGACAAGGTGTTCACATTCATGGCTACAAAGAGTGGCAAGTTCTCTGGGAGGAATACACCTTTAACTCCTTATATTTTGGAAGTCGCACAGGCTATTAGAGATGTTGCACTAGATGATTCAGATCATGATACTGAGCATTCTTCTTAGACTCTGCTCCTACTCCACCCCAAGCTCAAGATTCTGCTCAACATATTGCTTCAAAGGAAAGTACTGCTTCTCTGCAAGGTACTACCCGTGATGATTCAGACCAGGGTGAGAATCAACCACCAACTCCCAATGATTATACTTCCACAGATGGGTCTCAAACATCTGGAGGAGATGAGGGAGTAATGGCTGATGCGGAAGCAATGGCTAATGAGGGAGTGTTGGACAACTATGCTTTAACCAGGGAGTTGAGAAGGTTGAAGAAGGCTTATGATGATCAAGCTGTAGCAATGTTGAAGTTGAAGAATAAGTTCAAGAGATTGAAGTGCTTTGTATGGCCACTAGTTCAACATCACAGATTGTGGGTGAAATCACAGAAGAAGAGGTCAGAAATCTAAGAAGTTTTCTAAGCCTAAGAAACGGAAGCTCAAGGAGCATTCTTCATTCACATTGGGGAGGAATTTGGAAGATGAAAATCTGAATGAAGATGCTTAGCTTAATAAAGATTCAGATGCTGAAATTCATAAGGATTTAGATGACGAACCTTATGAGAATTTGAATGAAGATCCTAATGCAGAACCTTGTGAAGATTCAAAGAAAGAAGCTAACCAAGTTGAGCAAGTTAATGTTCAAGATATAGCCGATGCTCAAGGTACTGGTGTTCAAGGTACTGCTCTACAAGGTACTGTTAGACAGAATCTTATTACACCAAGAACCTTAGATTTTGATGAAGAAGCTGGTCCTTCAAAAGTTATACATGAAGAAGTTGGAACTTCAAATCCAATTCAGCAAGAGGAACATAGTGATAGTAATGAGACCATTGCTAATATGTTGCTCAACATGTCAAGATCTAAAGGTATAACTATTCCTGGAGTTGAACAATCTCAACCTTCTTCTCAGCCTACTCAAGAGGTAGATCCTAAAGATAAAGGTAAAGGACTGTTAGTTGAAAAGAAAAAGAAGAAGAAGGTAATCACTTTAGTAGATATAAGAGCTTTTGAGGAAGCCAAAAATGAAGAAGCTGCTAAACAGTTTCAGGCTGAACTAAATGCTGAAATGGAGTGGTCAGAGAAGCCTATTGTTAAAGAAAGAGTTATTGGACCAAGAAGGTCACAAGGCATTGCTAAAGAAAGAAATGCAATGATGAGTTATCTAAAGGGTCATGGATACAAAGGCTTACAGAGGTTAAAGTATCAAGAGATGAAAGATTTGTATGAAGCTGTTAGAGAATCTTATCAAAAGGAGCTTGATAGTATTATTCCATTTGACTCAGAAAAGAATAATCAGATCAAGGATGCAAAAAGAAAAAGGACAACAACTAAAGAACAGCCATCAAAGAAATTCAAAGATACAGTTGAATTGAGAACAAATACAGTTGATGAGCTTAGGAATTATTTGAGAGTTGTTGATTTTGAGCATCCAAAATCAAAAGAAGTTTATGAGGCAAAGTCTAAGATTTCTACATTGGAAGTTGTAGAATCAAAAGAAGATGGAGATTATCTTGTCTTTCATAGAAAAGATGAATGTTTTAGAGCATTCAACTTGTTATGGGACATACTGCATTTGATAGATAGAGAAGATTTACTTCATCTGCCTCAACAAGTTCAAGCTTATTTTGAACACATTCCACCAAGAGGAGTAGGTTTAATCTTGCTGGGTGATCTTACAACTCTTTGGGAGACTGAAGAAACAAGCAAGGATGATCTCTGGAATAATCAAGAAGATTGGGAGATTACAAGCTGGAGGTTCTTTGAATCAGCAGGAGTGCATGTGCTGGAGTCAGAAGATGGTACCATGATTCATATGCTAGCAGAAAGAAGATATCCACTTACAAGGGATTTAATGATCAGAATGCTAGAACATGGTATGGAAGTTGAAGATGAGAATGAAACAGCACTAATGGTGATAGAGTTGTTCATCAATTGGACAACTACAGCTGATGATGATGCATAACTACTGGTATGGTTTTATTATATAATTTTTTTTGAAAACCAAGTACTTTATCTAAAGTACTGCTAGACAAACAGTACTTTCTCAAAGTACTGGTTGCAGCATAAAACCAATAAAATATTTTGTTAAATAAAATCTTTTGTAATTTCTTTAAGATATAAAAAGTTTTTGAAGCATAAAATAACAGCAACAAATTGTTTTGAGTAACACATGGTGTTAGTACTTGTACTACACAACAAATGGTATTCAACTCACCATGTTTAATAAACAAGAAAGAGTTTGACTCATCATGAGGGTACGGCTCTGATGTGATTATCAAATCCGTTTTTAGTTGACAATTTACTAAAAATTATATGGTTCTCAACTCACTATATCTGTGATAGTGAAGAGTTGGCTAGCCCACAAGAAAATGGCTTGTGGTAAAGGCTGTGGAAATCCATTTGTATGGTAATTAGTTCACCATGGTAGTGATTGTACTAAAAGAACTAGCTAGTCCAAAAGCAAATGGCTCTTGGTAAAGACTAAACAAATCCATTGATAGCTGATGATTTGCTAAAAATCATATGGTTATCAATGTACCATGGTTATTAAACCTAAACATTGGCTACTCCAGAGTTAATGGCTTTGGTAAAGAGACATCAAAATCCATTATTTTTCAATGATTCACCTCTCATAGGAGTTTACACACCTAGATGTGATGAGAATAGTATGAAACTTAATGAACTGATGTACATTTTGCCATATGTTGTTGAGTGGCTGCAAAATTTTAGTTGCTGTAAAGAATGTTGCTGATAGTTGCTAATAAAGATTGCTGATAAAGATTACTTTGATGATGACAATATAATCACAGTGAGTACAAGACAGAAGATAAAGATAAAATCTTTCCTTGAAGACAAAGATGTTGAAGTTAAAGATACAAAGGAACTTGAAATCAAGCAAGTAGAATTCAAGTTAGGGGAGGATTGTTGGGTTATAAAGTCAAAGTGCTGCTGAAAGTCAAAGTACTGCTCTTATAAAGAAAGTCAAAGTACTGCTTAATGAAGAAAGTCAAAGTACTGCTCATCAAAGGACTGCTATGATAAAGGACTAACATGCAAAACATTTAAGGATTATTATGTAATTCTAGAATATTCTTAGATTAGAATTAGTTTACTTATCGTTCAAGTATTGTAAACTGACTAGGGTTTTCTTTGTGCCTATAAAAGGATCCCTAGGTTGGCATTAGAGATATACGAATACATGCAAGTTCAATATTTAGCGATTAGGGTTGTTAGTGAATCTGTAATATAAGCAGGTTCTAGGTTTGGTTTTAATATAATCATTGAAGTTAAAAGTTATTCTTCTTAGCTTTGTTGAAGTAGATTCCGCATACTTAACAGAGTTATATCAGTGTTTCATTGTTAGTAGTTTAGGATTTATCCAAGATTACTAAACCCTTACAAGCTACATAGTTAGTTTGGTCAGAGTATATCGATCCAACAACTAGGTTTCATTAGACCTAAGCAAACACAAACAAACCTAGCCTAGCATGTTGATGAGACGAAAAATGTTACGTTTTTAGGGGTCGGTTTAATTTGTCAAGATCCACACAGATGCCAATGTAGCTGATCTACTCACAAAGGGATTTGATGTTTCAAGATTCAAACATTTAGTGGTGACTATTGGTATGATTAATTATTAAGCTACTTTTGAGGGGAGGACTTAATTTAGTTAATTTACTTTAGTTTAGTCCTATGCATTGTTTGAGGGGAGGCAATATAATGCTATTTGATGATTTTGCTCTTGTGTATTCATTTGTGGTAAAGAGAATGGGAAAGTACTGCTTGCAATTTTAATTGAAAGTACTGCTTTGGGAAAGTACTTCTTTGAAGAGTACTGCTGACGTGGAAAGTACTGTTACGTGGAAAGTACTGTTCCAACGGTCAAAAATATGGGGTAAAAGTCAAATACTTCATTATGGAAGGGATACATGCCAAAATAACGGCATACGCATCTATTGGGATTTGATTTTTTAAATCTTACCCATACATAACTAACCCTACCGAATTTTACTCTCCTCTTTATACTTATCCCTCCGCCCATTCTTCCAACCATTTTTCTCATCAAATCCACCATCGCCGTTCTATTCATTCTTCTACAAACACACCAATGGCTACTCGTCCCACTTGTAGTAAGCACAACATGATTGCTAACCTGGACAAGATGGAATTGAATGTTGATTTTCATGCTATGATTGATTTCTTAACTGGGTCTTCAATCAATTATGCCTTACTGGTCAATCCTAACATTATTGGACCAAGGATTCAAGAATTTTGAGCTACTGCTAAATCTGGTTGGGAAGAACCTGATGTATCTTTGATTAAGGCTAAAGTTTCCGGGAAGAATATTAGGATTACTGAGGGTACCATAAGAGAAGATCTTTTGTTTCATGATGAAGAAGGTACTGTTAGGTTTGCTAAACAAGAATTATGGGATACACTTCGAGACATAGGGTATGATTCTCTCACAAAACTTACTTTTCAGAAACCCTTATTCAGTCCACATTGGAAGTATCTTATTCATGTTTTTCTTCATCGTTTAAGTTCAAAAGTAGTGCTTGGAATGAGTTTAGTCAAACCATAGCCTCTACATTAGTGGGATTAGCTACCAATCAACATTTCAATTTTTCATTCATGATTCTTGATGGTATGCACAACAATATCAAAAATGGTTCACCATTTTTGATGTATCCCAGATTTGTTCAATTGTTTTTGAACAAACAGCTTGAGGGTGTTCCTAAACCCCTAAACTTTTTGCATGCTATAGTACTTCCTGACAAGGTGTTCACATTCATGGCTACAAAGAGTGCCAAGTTCTCTGGGAGGAATACACCTTTAACTCCTTATATTTTGGAAGTCGCACAGGCTGTTAGAGATGTTGCACAAGATGATTCAGATCATGATACTGAGCATTCTTCTTAGACTCTGCTCCTAATCCACCCCAAGCTCAAGATTCTGCTCAACATATTGCTTCAAAGGAAAGTACTGCTTCTCTGCAAGGTACTACCCGTGATGATTCAGACCAGGGTGAGAATCAACCACCAACTCCCAATGATTATACTTCCACAGATGGGTCTCAAACATCTGGAGGAGATGAGGGAGTAATGGCTGATGCGGAAGCAATGGCTAATGAGGGAGTGTTGGACAACTATGCTTTAACCAGGGAGTTGAGAAGGTTGAAGAAGGCTTATGATGATCAAGCTGTAGCAATGTTGAAGTTGAAGAATAAGTTCAAGAGATTGAAGTGCTTTGTATGGCCACTAGTTCAACATCACAGATTGTGGGTGAAATCACAGAAGAAGAGGTCAGAAATCTAAGAAGTTTTCTAAGCCTAAGAAACGGAAGCTCAAGGAGCATTCTTCATTCACATTGGGGAGGAATTTGGAAGATGAAAATCTGAATGAAGATGCTTAGCTTAATAAAGATTCAGATGCTGAAATTCATAAGGATTTAGATGACGAACCTTATGAGAATTTGAATGAAGATCCTAATGCAGAACTGATTGGCCCGGAAACAGTCAACAAAAGTCAACCAAGGATTTGGTCAACTAAAGTCAACTATCTAAGAGTCAATGCAATAGCCAGAGGAGTATAGGAATTCCCCACGTCGTTTAAGTCCCGACGAGGTGTGAATTGTATTAAAACGGATTTGTGATCGGGTGATTTTGAATGGAAAAGGGTTATGATTGATCTTACACTAAGGAATAAAAGGAATAGCTTAAACAAGCTACAATAACAAGAACGTGAAAACAAAATGCTTAAAAACGTTTAAATCCTAAAAATGCGTACGTTAAATTAAATAAAACGTAAACGTACAAAATAAAAAGTGAGTTTAAAGAAATAAAAAGCCTACGGACATAAAAATTACCTTTTTTACAAACCTAATGACAAAATAAAATTATTGGAAAAAGAAAAATATTTATTACACTATTTAAATAATTATTATTAATTAAAAATTATTTATAAACTAATTAAACTTATTTAAATTATAATAAATACTAAACTAACAGTAATAATTCTAAAACTTTTTATAAAAATACTAAGTAAGATAATTAAGCTAGGAAAAATATAAAAAAGGTGACAAGCTTATTAAATAAGCTGAAAATCAGCTTATAAGCTAAATAAGCTTGTTAGGACTAATAATACTATATAAATAAATAATGAAAACTTATACACTAATAATGCACTAGGGCAGATGGTGCTTGAGTTCAGCTTGAGGACTGAGCCAAACAACCAGAGTTCGAATCTCACACCTGACAAATTTTACAAACTATTTTATTTTTGACTTTTCTTTTTACACAACTGATTTAACAACAATAACAAAAAAAACTTTTACAAAGACAACATTTTTAAAAGTCACAGATAAGCTCAAAGTGAGCTTAAAAGTTCAAAAATTAGGCTTTGTTGAGATTTAAATGGATTTTGAACTAGAAAAGCTAAACAATAAAGCTACAAAATGAGAAATAAGGATGAACTAAGTTATAATGGACTGAGGTTAACAAAAATAAACTAAATTATGCTAATAAGTACAAAGGAAAAAGCTGGAAAGCAGGGAATAAGCAATTCCAACTCAACTGACCCAAACAGGCCTTAAGGGCTTCTGCAGGGCACTTTTAAGCTTATCCAATAAGCTTAGAAGTGGAAAGTGACCCTGGACCCTTCAAGCTTGGTGTATAAGCTTTCCAAAAAGCCACAAGCTCAAGGTTAAACCCCCTAGGAAAGCTCTACAAGAGCTAATACATGAGGCTTGGTTACACTGAATGCTCAGTGTAACTGAGCTTGGTGAGTCAAAGTTGATGGACCAAAATAAGCTATAAGTTAAGCACAATAATGAAAAACAGGCATAAGCACAAATATATGGTACAGTGAAGTTTCTAAAATTCCAAAAGTCTAAGATTATGATGCACTGATGAGCTTAAAAAGAACTTAAGAAAATGGGCTTGTGACAAAAACACCCCTGGTGCAGGGCACACATTTGACTACTGACCCCTTTTTAGGCTGAAAAATAAGCACTTAAACAAGTTCCAAACCCTGATTTTCTTTTTGAGAATTGAACACAAGCAACCAAATTCTACATAAAACCAACTTTTGAGTATTTCCAATTATCAATCAGCTCTAAAAAGTATCTAGAAAAAAGTCCTAATTTTAATTGCTAGGAATTTTGACTTTTAAGATTTTCATGTGAAGTTGACTAGATTGAAATTCTAATGATCCTAATTGCATATAAAGGTGATATTAAGCTGATATGAGACTAAAGTATGCTATTATAACAACTAATGAGATGAAATGAAGAAATCATGAAACCAAAATTCCAACAGTTAAATGATAATGAGACTTAAACACTAATTTTGACTTTCTTTCAAACAAGGCTTGCATATTATGACTTAAATGAGCTAATGTGGCCTAATGAGATATGTGGTAACAGAAAACAACAACAGAAACACCTAAGAGATCAGTGGATTTCCCTGAACCAAACACCCCCTTAATGGACTGTAAATGAGATTTATGAGGCAATTGAGTGATTCAGGCCACAATACCAAAATAACTAGTTGTAATAAGATGGAATAAGTTCCTTTGAGCACAGAAACACAACTCTTAACATCATTTAACCATAATTATCCATAATGCCATTTTATCAGTTAAAATGAAAATATTATGAAATATAAACACAAGCATGAGAAATGAACAAAAACTTATCTAATAAGTAATAATAGACTAGGTTAAACTAAAATTAACAGAAAATAAAACCTATCAAGCAATGCTACAGTTACAAGGCAAAAATGAGAAAACGGCTTACAAGTATTTTCAAGCTGAGAAACAAGAACCAAGGAAACACAACTAACCTAACACCTCCCTTGAGGTTCTAAACCAAGGCCATCCTTAATACACCTTGCTCCTTGCATCTGGCCTGCTTCCATAGTGATTTTTTATTTTTGTGAAACTGATTTAAACTAGTTGAAATGCTTTAAAAGCTTTTGAAAACTTATAAGAGAACTTAATTGAACTTAAAGGATTAATAAGTAACAACTTTCAACAACATTAAGCTAACATGAAATTTTTGAGTAAATGAAGTGAACATCTGAATTAAACATAAAATTTTGAATTACTGATTAAATTAAGTTTCTAATACACTGGAAGTACTCATAATACAAGTTAGAAGCTTAAAATTACATTGAAGATGGAAAATATAAAAACGACATGCTACAACTACTCGAAAACTATTTTTTGCTAACTACTCCCTTTTTCTTCACTTTTTCTTCACTTTTATAGACCAGGGTAAGTTTCTGAGTCATTCCCACTAATTTTCTAAGCCATTGGATGGCTACTTGTAAACCTCCAAGTTTCTGAGTCATTCCCACTTATAAACCTCCAAGTTACCTATGCCAGTTGTACCAAGTTTCCCGCCAAAATCCAATAAATGAAGTTTTGGATGTTGTGGAGGTCAAGGGAACATGGAATGGTGTTGGTGAGTTGGAGGGATGGGGGAGTTGCAGTGAGCAGGTAAGTGGGGGAGGTGAGTTTTTGGTGGGAAAAGGGAGGGTCAAAGGGGGTGTTGACCGGGGTATTATATTAACCGGGGTATAAGGTGTTTTGGGCTGTGGGAAGTTGGGCCATGGGGTAGTGGGTGTGTTTTGGTTTTGGGCTATGATAAATAACAAGGGTCCATTTGGTTTAGTTACAAATAAGCACAAGGACCATTCTTGTAAAATCTGCCAAGTTAAGGGTTAATTCTGCCAATCTTCCAAACTTAAGCCAAGGGTCTATTATGCNTAACACCTCCCTTGAGGTTCTAAACCAAGGCCATCCTTAATACACCTTGCTCCTTGCATCTGGCCTGCTTCCATAGTGATTTTTTTATTTTTGTGAAACTGATTTAAACTAGTTGAAATGCTTTAAAAGCTTTTGAAAACTTATAAGAGAACTTAATTGAACTTAAAGGATTAATAAGTAACAACTTTCAACAACATTAAGCTAACATGAAATTTTTGAGTAAATGAAGTGAACATCTGAATTAAACATAAAAGCTTGAATTACTGATTAAATTAAGTTTCTAATACACTGGAAGTACTCATAATACAAGTTAGAAGCTTAAAATTACATTGAAGATGGAAAATATAAAAACGACATGCTACAACTACTCTAAAACTATTTTTTGCTAACAACTCCCTTTTTCTTCACTTTTTCTTCACTTTTATAGACCAGGGTAAGTTTCTGAGTCATTCCCACTAATTTTCTAAGCCATTGGATGGCTACTTTTGATCCTGGCCATCGAATTGGATTTTGGCGGGAAACTTGGTACAACTGGTATAGGTAACTTGGAGGTTTATAAGGAGCAATAAATGAAGTTTTGGATGTTGTGGAGGTCAAGGGAACATGGAATGGTGTTGGTGAGTTGGAGGGATGGGGGAGTTGCAGTGAGCAGGTAAGTGGGGGAGGTGAGTTTTTGGTGGGAAAAGGGAGGGTCAAAGGGGGTGTTGACCGGGGTATTATATTAACCGGGGTATAAGGTGTTTTGGGCTGTGGGACGTTGGGCCATGGGGTAGTGGGTGTGTTTTGGTTTTGGGCTATGATAAATAACAAGGGTCCATTTGGTTTAGTTACAAATAAGCACAAGGACCATTCTTGTAAAATCTGCCAAGTTAAGGGTTAATTCTGCCAATCTTCCAAACTTAAGCCAAGGGTCTATTATGCCAAGTTCCAATAGTAGAAGGACCATAAAAACATTTTTTCATTTTTGAAAACACCCGAGGACCTTAAATGACAATTTTCAAAAGTTGAGGGGCCAGTTTTGCCATTTTTGCAAACTTGAGCTCCAAGGGTAAAATTTGTCATTTCAAGATTCCTGGGGGACTATTGTTGACTTTTCTTCAAAATATTTTGACCAGGGACTAATTTTGACAAGTTTTGAAAGTTGGGGGACTGAAACTGCCAATTATGCAAACTTTGTTCGTTTTTCATTTGTTTTTACTCATTTTGCATCTAAAACATATAAAACACAATTTTGAAATATTTTTAGTATTTTGATGCATTTCTGAGTGTTTTTGTATGTTTTGCAGTTCAGATTTGACCAAAAATGATGAGTGTTTGCGCACTCATCAAGAACCTTGTGAAGATTCAAAGAAAGAAGCTGACCAAGTTGAGCAAGTTAATGTTCAAGATATAGCCGATGCTCAAGGTACTGGTGTTCAAGGTACTGCTCTACAAGGTACTGTTAGACAGAATCTTATTACACCAAGAACCTTAGATTTTGATAAAGAAGCTGGTCCTTCAAAAGTTATACATGAAGAAGTTGGAACTTCAAATCCAATTCAGCAAGAGGAACATAGTGATAGTAATGAGACCATTGCTAATATGTTGCTCAACATGTCAAGATCAAAAGGTATAACTATTCCTGGAGTTGAACAATCTCAACCTTCTTCTCAGCCTACTCAAGAGGTAGATCCTAAAGATAAAGGTAAAGGACTGTTAGTTGAAAAGAAAAAGAAGAAGAAGGTAATCACTTTAGCAGATATAAGAGCTTTTGAGGAAGCCAAAAATGAAGAAGCTGCTAAACAATTTCAGGCTGAACTAAATGCTGAAATGGAGTGGTCAGAGAAGCCTATTGTTAAAGAAAGAGTTATTGGACCAAGAAGGTCACAAGGCATTGCTAAAAAAGAAATGCAATGATGATTTATCTAAAGGGTCATGGATACAAAGGCTTACAGAGGTTAAAGTATCAAGAGATGAAAGATTTGTATGAAGCTGTTAGAGAATCTTATCAAAAGGAGCTTGATAGTATTATTCCATTTGACTCAGAAAAGAATAATCAGATCAAGGATGCAAAAAGAAAAAGGACAACAACTAAAGAACAGCCATCAAAGAAATTCAAAGATACAGTTGAATTGAGAACAGATACAGTTGATGAGCTTAGGAATTATTTGAGAGTTGTTGATTTTGAGCATCCAAAATCAAAAGAAGTTT
>LBNU01002560.1:179494-236352 GCA_014162995.1 Artemisia annua
TAAAAGTAGATAACTTGGGTTAGTTGACTAGCAACTAATTCCGCCCTCTCCTCAAAAACAAGAGATTTTACCTGCTTTCATAAAATATAAAAATACAAAAAGAATCTTCCTCCACCCTTAGACCTAGACTAGAGTAGCCTTTAGCCTAACGAACACTATTCCCTGCGAGAGAACGATCAATCCCCCGGTACTTGCCACTACACTATACTACATCGGTCAGGTACACTGCCTGGTGGGGATTGCAAGCTTCTCGAGATCCCTCGAGAGGTAAAACGTAGTGCGTGTTGCAATCCACGCGCATCACATGTTAAAGGAAAGAAAAGCATACGATATAATCAAACAACACATAGACATATTGAATGATTAAAGGATAAATTATCTTTAATTGAACATGGAAGAAAAGAGGGTTTGAAACCTCAAAATGGCTGCAAAAGTCGACTAGGGTTCGTACCCTAAGTTCCTACCAAGAGTCCTCCCTTAATGAATGAGAAAACGAAAAATATATATAGATTTACAATGGTGACGGCATCACCTTTTAGGTTGTGACGCCGTCATCTCGCCGTGTTAGGGTTTTTTGATTGCCTAGATTTACTTCTGACGCCGTTTGGTTGGTTTGGGTTCTGGGCCGTCTCTCTTTAATATAANACATATTGAATGATTAAAGGATAAATTATCTTTAATTGAACATGGAAGAAAAGAGGGTTTGAAACCTCAAAATGGCTGCAAAAGTCGACTAGGGTTCGTACCCTAAGTTCCTACCAAGAGTCCTCCCTTAATGAATGAGAAAACGAAAAATATATATAGATTTACAATGGTGACGGCGTCACCTTTTAGGTTGTGAAGCCGTCATCTCGCCGTGTTAGGGTTTTTTGATTGCCTAGATTTACATCTGACGCCGTCTGGTTGGTTTGGGTTCTGGGCCGTCTCTCTTTAATTAAAATGTGATGGCCTTGGTGAAATAACACGTGACGCCGTCACGTGTAAATGTCTAAAAATCTTTCTGGCCCGTCAAGTGTAAAGTAACTATCCACCTCTTCATCAATGAGTGAAGGCGTCACCTTTTGGTGCTTGACGCTGTCAGGTACTGTTTCCAGCTTGGATTCTTGACTTTGTTGTTTTCTTCACTTTTATGCTCCAAAAACGTCCAAAATGCTTCCTTTTCCAGAATTCCTCTCCAAAGTACCTAAATTGACAAAAGAAACGATTTGAGCCAATATTTGATCATATTATCACGACTTGGAGCTTAAATGACCCCTTAAAAGCGTAACACTTTTCGTCTCATCAGTAACCAATAAGTTGGCTATGCCATAGGTCTTTGGTCAGCGTTGACTTCAGTCTTCAGTGTAAAAGGTTGCTACGGCGTAGGTAGAGAGATCATCTACGCCGTAGTTAGTGTTGACTCCGCATACTTCAAATATTTTCATTAATAACCTTTCAAATCCGCGTCTTTTTCTTCCAGTGCTCATTTTTACCCTGAAAAGGAAATATAAACAAATACGAGTATATATTCTAGTAAAATGACATAAAAGATGAGCATAATATGGGGAAATTAACACTTAAATATCGAAACTATTTGATATTATCAGTAACGAAGCTCTTCTTCGCCCTACTCCACTCCTCGAGTGTCCAACTCGAGAGTTCCAAGCACTATGTCAACAATACTCCCTTCAGGCGTAAAACCATACAACGTCGCTTATCACTATTTCCGACACTAAGCTAAATGTCGAGTACTAATCTAGCTAGTACCAATATTACTCAAGATCCACACGATCCTTACTAATCACACAATCTACAAGATCCACTTGATCTACCCTCGATCCTCTTGATCGACACACTCTCACCACAATCTACACGAGATCCACACGATCTCTCCAAGATCACAATGATCCACAAAAGATGACTAAACAAGACTAAAGACAACTTGATGTATATCTAGATACAACAAGTATGTAACAAATGTTACAAGTGCACTATACTACTACTACAACACTTGGTATCTTCTTGATACAATGTGTTCTTATCTTGCACTAGTAGAGGAATGAAGGTGATCACTTGATTGGATGATTGGATAACTCTTAAACAAAAGAAAACTAGGAGATGTAAATATGATAGAGGGATTTAACTCAGAAAGTTTTGTGTGAAAAAGGATACCCAAAAACCGTGAAATGGTCTAGTATTTATAGGCAAAAGAAATCTGACCGTTACAGAGGGACGGTACCACTAAATATTGCACGATACCACTAAATTTTATGGTACCGCGACATTTAATGGTACTGTGCCCGACAAACACGCTCCATATTTTGTTTTTAGTGGTGAAGGTTTATTTTGGGAATTTTGGATCTGTTTTGGGGGGAAAATAGTTGTTGGAACATTCAAACTTATTTTTCCAATTAAAACATTTCTTTTTAATTGAAAGGTAATTTGTAAAATGTATTTTTGAAAAATGTTTTGTGACATTAAATATGTGAATGTTAGAACACAAATTCAATTCTTTGATCATTTGTCAAGATGTAAATTTTGTTTGTACTTACCTAGAGTGACTTATGTAGAAACGGGATATTTCGATTAAAAACTTGTTTACGTTAAATTTGACGTAAAATTGTTATTATCAAAATGTAGAGATGTCAAAAAATAGAAATAACGTTTTTAGACATTATTTGTATTAACAATCTCCCCCTTTTTGATGTTAACAAAACATAAACTCATTTTAGGTGAAAATTAATTTAGCAAGTTTTTAATTTAGGTTTATATCCCATTTCTCCCCCTTTTTGTCGAAACAAAAAGAATGTCGAGATGACTTTAATGCTCCCCCTTGATGTATGCTCCCCCTTGTTTGGAGGGCTCTAAGGAATCGAGCAATGGTTCTTGCTACAAAACAAAATTAGATGACAAAGATACTATATCTAACATGTACAACCAAGACAAATATCTAACCATAAAAGAGTATAAAAGAGAGGCTAAGTAACCAAAAAATAATTAAAATATCAACCAACCATAAAACAAGCCCATTCATTCATAAAGGATAAAGAGATCATACATAAAGTATGATTTCATCACAAACAAGAAAACTTAAATTACAAGAGCACATACTAATCCTTAGTGACTTGAGAGGCCATAAGATTTGCTTCTAGTCCAAAAGGGTCCTAAATGTTTATTCTTAAAAACTAAACATGAACATGTTTAGTTGGTTGGGATATTGCTTGGTAGAGGAGGTGGTATGATAGGCTCTTGTGGTGGTGTCAAGAGGTGCTCCACATAGGAGAACATGAAGTGGAGTTCATCCCTCAAAGAGAAGATGAGGTTACGGTAGTGAAGACAACATAGGCAATTAACACTATGCAAATCAACCGGTTGGAGTTGGATGGGATGACCCATGATAGAAGATGGAGGAGGTGGAGTAAGTGATGGTGATGATAGTCTAGGTATGGCATAGTCCAATGGGGTGATAGGTGAGAGGGTGAGTGTCATGTCCATAGGGGATAGACAAGTATCAAATAAGGAAGAGGAAGATGAGGTAATCCCATTAGAGGATGTCTTTGATGGAGCATTTGGTTGTGAGGGAGAGCTAAGAGTGCTTTGTGAAGGTGGTGTACTTGCTCAAACATCATCATCATGAGTTAAGTCAATGATCATGGTGTCTTATGGTAGTGTGAATGTGATTTTGGTTGGTGGTCTAATGGTGATCCTAGGTTTTTTTTGGAGATGTGAGTTGTGGATGCTTGAGTGGAAGACATGGTGGATAAGTGATATGAGGTTGAAGATGAGATGCAAAAAATGCTTGCAATGTTGAAACCTTATATTGGAAAGAATGGTGTGATTTGAATTAAAGTGAATAGAGGTTCCCTATGATAGAGTGATGGAATCTGATGTGTAGTTTTGCAACCTTGCAAAAGGTTTTACTTCTCAAGGGATCTTGAGAAGCTTGCAATCCCCACCAGGCAGTGTACCTGACCGATGTAATATAGTGAGTGGAAAGTACCGGGGGATTGATCGTTCTCTCGGGGAATAGTGTCATTATGATTGAAACTAATCTAACTAGGTCTAGAGATGAGGGATGATTCTTTTTGTATTTTTATGTTTTATTGAAAGCAAGTAAAAATCTCTGGTATTGGAAGAGTGGGCGGAATTAGTTGCTAGCCAACTAACCCAAATAACTACTTAAACAAATAAAATAAAATAACAAGAAAGTAAATTGTAAAACTTCTTATATAGAGA
The DNA here is from genome assembly GCA_014162995.1 of Artemisia annua. Lineage (NCBI taxonomy): Eukaryota > Viridiplantae > Streptophyta > Magnoliopsida > Asterales > Asteraceae > Artemisia > Artemisia annua. The sequence continues at coordinate 183,710 of LBNU01002560.1, forward strand.
AAAGCGTGTTTACTTAGATTTCCTTACTCCCTAGTTATCTTTTATTGATTAATTGGTTTGTCACAATTGCGCGGATGAAGGGTTGCATTACTTAATACCATTCGTGGGGCTGTGTATGATCTTCCCCAACTCTATAAGCTTCTATCTCTTGCTATGACGACACGTTTAGTATCCTATCATGGCCTCATTAATAGTCACTTATGCATTTAATACAACCAATAAAACCGTAGTACACATCCGATTACGTTTCTTAAGACGTTCAAGCAAGTTACCGTATAGGAGATTAGCCAGTTTTCTTAGGCCTAACGCTAAAATCAGTCACCCATAACAATCAATGAGAAACCAACAATCAATAATCAATAACTAGGTTTCATTAGATCTAAGCAAACACAAGTAAATCTAAGCTAGCATGTTAAAAGAAAGAAAAGCATACGATATAATCAAACAACACATAGACATACTGAATGATTAAAGGATAACTTATCTTCAATTGAACATGGAAGAAAAGAGGGTTTGAAACCCTAAAATTACTGCAAAAGTCGGACTAAGGTTTTAAACCAAAAGTTCCCCACCAAAAAGTTCTCCTTAATGAATGAAAAATTGAAAATTATATATAGATTTACATTGGTGACGGTGTCCTCTTTTAGTGGCTAACAGCGTCATCTCTCCGCGGCTATGGTTTCTTGTCATCCAATCCATCTACTTGACGTCGTCCCTTTATAGATCTTCTGGGCCGTCACGCTTTGGAGTAATATGTGACGGCCTACTTCTTCTACAACGTGATGCCATCACGTGTTAAGCTTCAATGATTCTTCTGGCGCGTCAAGTGTAAACGTGATATCCACCTCTTGTCTCAATGAGTGACGGCGTCCCTTTGTAATTCTTGATGCCGTCAGGTACAATTTACAGCATGGTTTATTGACTTTGTCGTTTTCTTCACTTTTCACTCTAAAAATGTCCAAAATGCACCATTTTCTAGAATTCTTGTCTAAAGTACCTAAAATGACAAAAAGAACGATTTGAGGTAATATTTGACCATAAAAACACAATTTAGGGCTTAAATGACCCCTTAAAAGCGTAACAGATTTCTCCTCATCAGAATCTTAGGATTAGGTTCATGAAAGTTTGCAAAACATTGTAGGTTTGAGGGGACGAGTGCAGGAATCAATCAAAGAAAAGCATACAGGAAAAGAATTTGTCAAACCCAAGGGGAACAGTAGCGTTTAAAATACATGACAATATCGCATCCCTTATTTAGGGTACCGTGGACCTGGAGGTTCAAGAAATTTTTACTATTCGCCATGTTTGGGCAAAAAAAAGAGTGTTCTTAGGGACTAAATTTGCAACAATCCTTAGTTACTTTAAAATCCAGTAAAGAAATATTTTACTGATTTAACAATGTGATTACCTTTAATCACACTATACAAAGATTAATAATGGTGAATACCCCTAAAACTTATCTACAACATGCATCAATGAACCAAATAAATATATTCATCCCAAGAATACTAAAAACCGCATAATTCCAATGCAAGGTGAATAGAGTTAATAAGCATGCATAGATAGTGTTAATGAAATAAAGAACAAGTTAATTATCCATAAGTCCAAAGGAACCTAAATAAAGAATCTATTGATCCGCATTCCCTAATAAGCGACTTGAAGTTGGTTTCACACCAAATTGATGACTTCAATTGACTTGACGTACCCTCGTTTTTGATGATTACTTTATTCATCATACACTAAACGAGACCATAATGGAGGCTATCATCATGGTCCATGTGAGGTTTGGATGAGCATTTCCCCCAAAAAAGAGAGAAGTTGAAGGTATTTTGAAGTTAGAGGAACGCCGTATAGCGGGAATCAATAAAGAGTATTGATTGTCACCCAAGAGATGTGGAAAAGAGTTCATGACAAAATGATATAGCGAGTCCAACAACATGCCATAGGGTATCGCCCTTTATTTAGTCCACCTTGACATTACAATTCCTTTTTTGCCAACCAAAGTTGAAGTGTTAGTGCCTATGTTACGTACGTTTAATCTATACAGTGTCTTCATGTTTTTAATGTGAACAACACGTAACTGTTAAAATACATAACATAAAGTGCACAGTTTACTAGTTTCAACAACATCAACCGTCCCCTCTCGACGAACTCAAGTCCCTACCATTCACTTTCAGGTAATGGGAAACAAACACCTAAAAACCAACTTTGTTAAGTGAAATCAAAGAATATAATTTTTGTCCCTTAAAACCTTAACATTTTATAAATGTCAAAAACACTTTACAAAAATAAAACTTAGAACAATTGACTTTTGTATTTAACAATAAAATGTTTAAGAAATAAATTTGAATTTGAAATTTTTTGAAAAAATTTAAAATACCAAACAACTTTAATTTTTCCTGCCTAAATCAGAATAAAATTTCAACCAGATATAATTCTCACCACCTAAAGGACAAAAAACCCAATGTCGGGAAGGGGTAACTTAAAACTAGGTAAACGGTCCCCCCCCCCATTAAATTGAATTAAAGGGAATACCGTCCCCAAGGGTTTTAAGGACCGTTTCCCACCGCTCCTTCGAGCCCTTGGCTTAAAAAATAACTTGACCCATTTTCCATCAGAAAAAAAACCTGAAATCCCTCCTTTGCAACAAAAACTTTAATGGTTTCCCCCTTCCCTTCCTTTCTCTTTTGGACCCTATACAATGTCGGTTAAATAAGTGTTTTTATAAGTGAAATTTTCCCCTTCCTCCTATAATCAAACAGGTTGCAAGAGAAAGAAACTCTTCGACGTAGATGAAGAATCGAAGAAATAGTTGCAAGAGTCCAACAGACAAACCGTAACAAAAGTTGGTTACGGTTTTCCTTATTCCTTCCCCTCCTATTTTCACGAACTTTGTTGGGTGTTGAAGTCGAGGGAAAGAAGTTGTAAAGTTGTGAACTTGGGAATGAAAAGGGTGAAAGAAAATCCAAGAAGTCTTGTAAATTAGAAATAGGTCTGTATTTGTGTGATAGTGGGTGGTGAAGAACTAGAAAAACATAGTGAAGTTCTTTTAGGTGTATTTTTAAGGACTTTTAGTGGAAGTTCGGTTGTGGTGGGAAAGAAACTTGAATCGGGAAAAAAGGAATCAAGTGGTTGTTGGTGTGGTGAAGACCTTTGGATCGGCGAAAAAAGATTCAAAGTGGTCATTTAAGTGTGTGAAAGGCCTTGGAATCGGGAAGGATTCAAAGTGTTTCCTCTTTATGGTGGAAGGCCTTGGGATTTGAGGTGTTAAGATTCCCAAGTAAAGTCCAAGTGGAAGCTTTGTCTCGGTGGCCACGTGGGCCCTTGGGGAGTAAAGATTTGGTTTCTAGCTTACGATTTTGGGAACTTCGACATTCCGCTTAGTTGGGTCCGAATAAAAAACTTTTGGGTTGGAAGCTTGTGTTTACGGTTTTGTTTCCGCAAAACATGGGAGCGTGTTTTGATTAGTGGGAAGGTAACTCCTCGAAGGTCCTGGTTACTCGGGAAGTTGGGAGTTAAGGACGAACAGAGGTTGCTTCGTGGCCGAACAACCTATAAAAATCAATCGTGTTCCGGTTTTGTGTTTTTCTTTTCTCAATCCTTCCTTTCCTTTCTATGCCTTTACAATTACAATTTAAGGTTTGTTGGGTTTTGTGTGATTAATGCTTTGTGAATATAACTAGTTAACTAGAAACCCAAAAATATAAGAAAACTTAACACACAAGTAATAAACTGGCCCCATTGAACGGCAAGTTTCCTTTATAAGAGGGAACGGTGTTCTCAACAATTTTAAGGGAACCCTGTCCATAACATTAGGAACCGTCCCCAGAAAGAAATCAGAAAAATTAGCCTTAAAAAAAAACGTTAAAACCTAGTGTTAATGTTAAATGGTTATGTGATTGCTTCTGCCAAATACTTTGGTTTTTATTAAGTAACCAATATGTTTGTTATGAAAAAAGAAGTGGGCCATAACCCACTATTCATATTAGTCACACTTGATTAAGAATTTGATTACAAAAACCATTTTTTAAGTTTAAAAGAAGGAACATATTTCATACCGCCCTTGATTAACGCTCTTTATTATACAGTATTATAATCCCATCGATTTATATATATATAATCATTAATATTACATAGAATATCAGTCNAGCAAACACAAGTAAATCTAAGCTAGCATGTTAAAAGAAAGAAAAGCATACGATATAATCAAACAACACATAGACATACTGAATGATTAAAGGATAACTTATCTTCAATTGAACATGGAAGAAAAGAGGGTTTGAAACCCTAAAATTACTGCAAAAGTCGGACTAAGGTTTTAAACCAAAAGTTCCCCACCAAAAAGTTCTCCTTAATGAATGAAAAATTGAAAATTATATATAGATTTACATTGGTGACGGTGTCCTCTTTTAGTGGCTAACAGCGTCATCTCTCCGCGGCTATGGTTTCTTGTCATCCAATCCATCTACTTGACGTCGTCCCTTTATAGATCTTCTGGGCCGTCACGCTTTGGAGTAATATGTGACGGCCTACTTCTTCTACAACGTGACGCCATCACGTGTTAAGCTTCAATGATTCTTCTGGCGCGTCAAGTGTAAACGTGATATCCACCTCTTGTCTCAATGAGTGACGGCGTCCCTTTGTAATTCTTGATGCCGTCAGGTACAATTTACAGCATGGTTTATTGACTTTGTCGTTTTCTTCACTTTTCACTCTAAAAATGTCCAAAATGCACCATTTTCTAGAATTCTTGTCTAAAGTACCTAAAATGACAAAAAGAACGATTTGAGGTAATATTTGACCATAAAAACACAATTTAGGGCTTAAATGACCCCTTAAAAGCGTAACAGATTTCTCCTCATCAGAATCTTAGGATTAGGTTCATGAAAGTTTGCAAAACATTGTAGGTTTGAGGGGACGAGTGCAGGAATCAAGAGCATACAGGAAAAATTTGTCAACCCAAGGGACAGTAGCGTTAAATACATGACATATCGCATCTTATTTAGTGGTACCGTGACCTGGAAGTCAAGAATTTTACTATTCTGCATGTTTTTGGGCAACTAAAAAGAGTGTTCTTAGGGGGACTATTTGCAACAAATCCTAGTACCTTAATCCAGTAAAGAATAATTACTAGATTAACATGTGATTACCTTAATCCACAACTAGTAACAAAAGATTAATATGTGATTACCTAAAACTATCTACAAGCATGCAATCAATAAGACAAAATAATATATCATCCAAGAATACTAAAACGCATATTCATGCAAGGTGATAGAGTAATAAGCATGCAAGATAGTGTTAATGAAATAAAGACCAAGTTAATTATCCATAGTCAAAGGACTAATAAGAATCTATGATCCCATTCTAATAAGACTTGAGTTGTTCACCAAATGATGACTTCATTGACTTGAGCGTACCCTCGTTTTTGATGATTACTTATTCATCATCACTAAACGAGACATAATGGAGCTATCATCATGGTCATTGTGAGGTGATGAGCATTCCCAAAAGAGAGAAGTGAAGGTATTTTGAGTTAGAGGAGCCATAGCGGAATCAATAAAAGAGTATTGATTGTCACAGAGATGTGGAAAAGAGTTCATGACAAAATGATATAGGCGAGTCAACAACATGCCATAGGGTATCGCCTTATTTAGTCGACCCTTGACATTTACAATTCTTTTTGCCACAAAGTAGGTAAGTGTTAGTGCAAATGTTACGACGTTTAATCTATACAGTGTCTTCATGTTTTAATGATGACAAACACGTAACTTGTAATACATAACATAAAGTGCACAAGTTACTAGTTCACACATCAACGTCTCTCGACGACTCAAGTCTACATCACTTCAGGTATGAACAAACACTATACCAACTTTGTTAAGTGATCAAAGATAATATTTTTGTCCTTAAACCTTACATTTTATAAATGTCAAAAAACACTTTTACAAAAATAAACTAGACAAATTACTTTTGTATTTACAAATAAATGTTTTAAAGAAAAATAAATTTGAATTTGAAATTTGAATTTTAAATACCAAACAACTATTTTTCCTGCCTAAATCAGATAAAATTTCACCAGATAATATTTCACCACTAAAGGACAAAAACTGTCGGGAAGGTAACTTAAATAGGTAACGGTCCCTTATTGATAAGGGACCGTCCAAGGTTTAAGGGACCGTCCCACGCTCCTCGAGCTGGCTATAAATACTGACCCATTTTCATCAGAAAAACTGATCCTCTTTGCACAAAACTTTATGTTTCCTTCTTCCTTCTTCTTTGACCACTATAACATGTCGGTATATGTTTATAAGTGATTTCCCCTTCCTCTATATCAAAGTGCAAGAGAAGAACTCTCGACGTAGATGAAGAATCGAGATATTGCAAGAGTCCACAGACAAACGTAACAAGTGTTACGGTTCTATTCTTCCCTCTATTTTCCGACTTGTGTGTGAGTCGAGGATAGAGTTGTTAGTGTGAACTTGGATGAAGGTGAAGATCCAAGAAGTCTTGTAATTAGAATAGGTCTTGTATTTGTTGTATAGTGGGTGGTGAAGACTAGAACATAGTGAAGTTCTAGTGTGTATTTTAGGACTTAGTGAAGTCGGTGTGTGAAGACTTGAATCGGGAAGGATTCAAGTGGTTGTGTGTGTGAAGACTTGGATCGGGAAAAGATTCAAGTGGTCATTAGTGTGAAGGCTTGGATCGGGAAGGATTCAAGTGTTCTCTTATGTGAAGGCTTGGATTAGGTGTAGATCCAAGTAGGTCAAGTGAGCTTGTTCGTGTGGCCACGTGGGCCTTGGAGTAGATTGGTTCTAGCTACGATTTGAACTCGACATTCCGCTTAGTGTCGATAAACTTGGTGTAAGCTTGTGTACGGTTTGTTCCGCCATAATGGAGCGTGTTGATTAGTGAAGTAACTCTCGAGTCTGGTACTCGGGGAGTGGAGTAGGACGAAGAGGTGCTTCGTGCCGAACAACTATAAATCATCGTGTCCGGTTTGTGTTTTCTTTTCTCATCTCTTTCCTTTCTATGCTTACATTACATTTAGGTTTGTTTGGTTTGTTGTATGTATGCTTGTGATATTAACTAGTTAACTTAGAAACCCAAAATATAAGAAAACTTAATCACACGTAATAAACTGGCCATTGACGGCAGTCCCTTATAGAGGGACGGTTCTCAACATTTAAGGGACCGTCCATACATTTTAGGGACCGTCCCCAGAGAAATCAGAATTAGCTAAAAACGTTTAAACCTAGTGTTATGTTTATGGTTATGTGATTGCTTGCATACTTGTTATTAAGTAACATATATGTTTGTTATGAGTGGCATAACCACTATTCATATTTAGTCACACTTGATTAAGAATTTGATACAAAACATTTTTAAGTTTTAAAGAGGAACATATTCATACCCCCTGATAACGCTCTTATTATACATATTTATCCCATCGATTATATATTATATATCTATTATATTACATAGAATATCATGTTATTTATGTAGAATTGGTACTAATCTGGTTGTAGGATTAAACGAGAGAAGGAAGTTAGAAACACCACTTAAAGGACGATAAAGTAACAACTACGATAAAAGGAAGGACTTGGAATGAAAGAACAAATATGAAAGACCCAAGTACGCCAGTCTTAGGACTGTGTGTGGCGTACTTGCTTGGCGGGTAAATGAGATTGAATCTACGCGAAGTACGACGTACTTTCTATAGAGTACGGCGCACTTATCTTGTCAGTTACAAAGGTAGAGTTTTTGATTGCATTCATTGTGAGGCCGATCACTTGTCCTCAATTACTGAACTCTAGAGTTTTATTAGGTCAAGAGAAGTCTATAAAATAGAAGGAACGAAACCAGAAGAAAGAGGCAACATCTAAGAGAAGTAGGGGAAAGTATACAAAGTGATATTGGTGAACTCATACCAAGGTCACCATATCGAGGTTGAGTTGTAATCCTATTACTGTGATAGAGGGTAGGAGAACGAGCCAAGAGAGTTTTCTCTGTGAAACCAATTGTTCTTTCGTTGTAATCACTTTGGTACACTTTTCTATTTCATCGAATTATATTATGAAGTTTATGAAATCTATGTCGAATGATATGTGTTTTATTACTACGATAATGGAGTAGTCGTTCTTATGTTTATTTGGGTGATATAGTTATATGGTTCTTTACAATGTAATGTACGCTTGCTATTTGATACTATGCTTATGTTGAATTGATGAGATTATGCTTGGATCATTGTTGAATGTTTGATGTATCTGTGTGGTAGAAGTAGGTCGAAAGGGTCTGCCACTTTGGTATTATTTCAAGGTGTTTGTCTATGGCAACTTGGTGTTTACCTTGTAGAAATTGGTCGACAAAATGTTTATCAACCCATCCATGATCTTGTTTAATGCCTTATCTCATGTCTAACGAACTTGATGAGGAAATTGGTTTATGTATACTTCTGTTATGAACCATCCTTAATGCATTTAATATATTGAGAATCATAAGTCGAAAGGGTTTCTTAATATGTTGGATAGTTATTTGTAGGAGTGATCACCAGTCATCTCTTGCTTATATATCTTGTTCATGATTGCTTGCTCATCATTTACATGTTACTTCCATGTTTCTTAGCCTAAATAAACATAGATTTTAATCATATAAACAAACAATCTAAATTACTAGTCTTTGGATAAGTGACAATCTAGGGACTTTACTTTGACACAATTGCTAACTTGGCTTTTCTACAATATCTTGGGACGACCTGGTCTTACCTAAACCTTTGCTATAAACGGGGGTTATACTTTACCCATGTGTTTTATATATTAAGGAAATTGGTGAAATTAGTATTATAAATTTAAATCTTTTGAAACACATCACCCCCTCTACGTTTCTACAGTAAGATTGTAGGGTTGCTCGGTGACAAGACAATACAACACATGAGCACAACATGCCGGGAGGTGCTCACGGTTGGGGGTAGACAAAAGACATTTTCGCGAATGAATTCTACTCATCTACATAGATTTGGATGTAATTCATCTTCACAGATTTTGAATAGATCTAAGTCATAAAAGTGAGACTCACGAAACTCAACTTGACCATTTTCTTCAAGAGATCCGTGAACTTTTTGAGGAAGACGAATGTGTTCTTTAATATCATTTGGAGTGGGTATGAAGGTATTATAAGGTCCGTTATCATCTCGGTAACTAGTGAGAGTTTTGAGAGACCAACCTTCTGTGTAGGCACATTGTCCATGGTTCGGAAGTTCAAGAATATGAGCAAATTGGTCGAGGGTAAGAGAGATAATTTGGTTTTGTATCGAGAATTGGAGAGACAAAGTTAGATCCTCGGTTAGTATAAGTTTAACTTATCTATAGAAATCAAGAACAAATCCAGGACAAATTTCTTTGTTTATTCGAAACAAACAATCGAATCCGATTGCACAAAACATGGTTGTGATATGATCATGATTGAGGAATGAGGGTTCGACAATTCGACTTTCGTGGAAACAACGAGACTCAAGATTAAAAAAACCTTTTATATGAGTGGGTGGAGTGTTCGGTTCAAGTGATGGTTTGGGAATGTAGTCCACGATTATTTCGTGATTGTTGGCAAACATATGAGACATCTTGTCATCTATAAGATGAAAGTGACCAAAAATTAGGATTGAATATTTCCAAGGCATATACCTAGTGTGTGCCTTTATGATGAGGCGAAAAGTGTTACGCTTTTAGGGGGTCATTTAAGCCCTACTCCGTAATTATTTGATCAAATATTGACTTAAATCGTTCCTTTTGTCATTTTAGGTACTTTGGAGATGAAATCTGAAAAAGGAACCATTTTGGACGTTTTTGGAGCATAAAAGTGAAGAAAATGACAAAGTCTCAAAATATGCTGGAAAATGTACCTGATGGCGTCATGCTCTACCAGGTGACGGCGGCACGCTTTGACAACAAGGTGGATTATTTTTGCATTAGACGCCCCAGAAAGATTTTGAGATTTAATACGTGACGGGGTTACGTGTTACAAGATGTAGGTCGTCACGTTTTGTCACAAAGGGAGACGGCCCAGAGAAGATTAAAGGGGGACAGCATCAGAAGTGGATCTGAGCAATCCGAATAGTGTTTTGGCGGCGAGGTGACGGCGTCACGCCTTATAAGGTGACGCCGTCAGATTGTAAATTCTATATATATTCGTCTAATTTTCATTCATTAGTGTGCAACTTTTGGGAAGAAACCCTAGCTCGTTTTTCTACTTTATTTTTGAGGGTTTTCCACCCTTGAAACTTGGATGCTTAATTGAAGATAAGTCCTTTCCAAATCATTCAATATGTCTATGTATTGTGTGATTATATCTTATGCTTGTCTTTCAATTAACATGCTAGGCTAGGTCTTTATTGTGTTTACTTGGATCTAATGAAACCTAGCTATTGATTATATGTTGTTGGTTTGTTTGTGATTATTGTGGGTGGGTGAAGTCGATGTTAGGCTTAAGAAAACTGGCTAACCTCCTACACGGTAACTTGCTTGAACATCTTAAGAAACATGAATCGGATGTGTACTACGATTATTTGGTTGTATTTAATGCATGAGCGAATTCTAATGATCCCATGTTAGGAGATTTTAGTCGGCTCGACATAGGAGTGAAGTAGGAGCTTATAGAGTTAGGGAAGATCGTACACGGCCCTATGAATGGTTTAAAGGAATACAACCCGTCATCCACACAATTACAACAAACCAATTAACATATAAAAGATAGCTAGGGAGTAAGGAAATCTAAGTAAACACATATTTCTCTCATATAAGTCTCACAACCATTTACTTTTTCTTGTTATTTTATTTTAATTGCAAAAGTAATTATTTGGGTTAGTTGGCTAGCAACTAATTCCGCCCACTCTTCTAAAAACCGAGATTTTTACTTGCTTTCATAAAACATAAAAATAGAAAAAGAATCATCCCTCAACCCTTAGACCTAATTAGAGTAGCTTTTCAAGCCTAACGACACTATTCCCCGAGAGAACGATCAATCCCCCGGTACTTGCCACTTCACTATACTACATCGGTCAGGTACACTGCCTGGTGGGGGTTGTAAGCTTCTCAAGATCCCTTGAGAGGTAAAACCTAAGTGCAAAGGTTGCAAAACCCACGCATCAAGTTTTTGGCGCCGCTGCCGGGGAATAGTTATTGTTTAGGTTGAAATTTTTATTTTTACTTAGGTCTACTCATTAGAATCCTTTCTAGTGAGATTTTTATTTTATTTTTCTAGGTTTTCTTTAGTCTATCTTTTTTCTTCGTGTCTTTTTTCGGTAACCATTGCCATCCGACATCATGGAAGGTGGTAATATCCTTGATCCCAACAACCCACCACAACCAAACCCACCTCCTAGAGACCGTTACTTTAGGAGAATACTCCTGTCCTAGCCACCAAGGCTATCGAAACACCATTGAGCTCACCCAAGGAGCCAATGTGTCTCCCTTGCGATCCGACACCATCCGGTTGGTGCAAAGCGGATGTGCATTCCATGGACTTCGTTCCGAAGATCCAAATCAACACCTCAAGGATTTCCTTAAGATCGTAGATTCCATAGACCTTGATGTTGACACTCGAGAGACTACCCGACTACGTCTCTTTCAATTCTCTCTGCGAGACCAAGCTAGTCAATGGCTAGAACGTCTACCCGCAGGATCCATCACCTCTTGGGATAATCTCACCACTCTCTTCCTTGCTCACTTCTTCCCGCCAGGGAGAACTACCAAGTTAAGGAGTGACAGCCTGATGTTCGAGCAACTTCAAGGCGAAACCCTCTATGAGGCGTGGACCCGATTCAAAGATATGCTTCAAAGAGTCCCTCATCACGGTATAAATCTCTGGCTCCAAATCCAAATCTTCTATGACCACATTAATTACCACACCAAGCGTCTCATCGATCGAGCCGCCGTGGGGAGATTACGTGAAAGAAATGCCGAGGAATCATGTGAAATCATCGACGAGCTTGCACTCTACAATAATGAGGTATGGGAGACCTCTCGTATTGTAAAATCGATTGATGCCACTAAACTTTTCGAAGAAAGCCTCGACGCACTTGAAAAAAGGGTTGACGACCTATCCGAAAGGAAAAGGAGACGCCTAAGTCCACAACGAGCAACAGTCAACTCCATCTCTGACGCAAAGCCGACACCATTATCTGAATCACCTTGTATGGAGAATGTTGAATCTTTCTATAAACATGCTCATCCTACCCCACCTCCCCAGGTGCTTAGTTCAGAGTTCGAAAATCGAATGAGAGAATATATGTCAACACATTCTGAACGGCTAGCAAGATTCGAAGAGGCTGTTTACAGGCATAGTGAGGAAATGCAAGATAAAATGGCTGAGATGATGAATCTTTTGAAAGAATACACAAAAACAAAAGCCCCCGAGAAGGTGTTGATGTGAGGAAAAACGATCAATAACCCCTGCACCAAATTTTTTAATACCGTTTTCATCGTCCACAGGAGCAGCAATGAAGGAAGGGGGAGTTGATAACTAGGGAATGTAACAAAATTTACCTCATTCCACATGGTGGTGGGAACACTGAAACTATCAAGTGCAGTTTTGACAGGAGAGAGGAGGCACCTCCTGATGAGCGCCCAATAGAAGAACCACCAAAATCGCAACAAGTAAAGCACTACTTGAAGCATGACGTAAACCAGGAAACGATAAATGATTGGATAAGAAATTATCGACGTATTCATCTTCCAGAAAAGAAGCCTAAGAAGACGACACCAGATGATGAAGCGGACGTGATACCCGGGGGACAATTGTATTGAAGCCTCATGAAACAAAAGATAGTCGATAAGCAAGAATTTCATGGAGTCTTCGAAGTACCATGCAGGATAGCTAAACTAAAGTATCTGGATGCAGTTGCTGACCAAGGTTCCGACGTGAGTTTAATGCCTTTGTCCATCTATGTTCAGTTAACTAACAACCCAACTTCCATCACCCTTACCAAGCTCTCATACGCAAAACATTCTTATGAATACCCACTAGGAGTGGCAGAAGATGTGTTAGTCAACATTGCCGGATTTATGTACCCAGTCGACTTCATGATCGTTGATAGAGATGAAGTGAATATGCCGATCACTCTTGGGGCACCCTTCCTCGCTATGGCTAAGGCACAAATCGATTACGAAAGTAGCACCATCTGGATAAAAAGGGGGAAGAAAGCAATTAGTTTCCCAACGAGACTCATGATCTTCTTTGGTAAGTTCTGAACCAGCAAGCAGCATTTTGACATTGTCCCAAATGGCTTTGGCCTCTGTGTTGAAGATAATGAGTTTGTATATGTCCNAAAACAACTCCAAGTTTCCAGAATTTACAATTTTAGTCCCTCCTTTTCTAATTATTTCAATTTCACATAATAATTAACAAATAAATACATAATAAGTCCTTATAATTATGAAAAACATCCAAAAAATCCACAAACTATTTTTACCACATTTCTAACAGATTTATAAGAGTTCTAAATCAGTCCACAAGTTTTAGAAAATTACAAAACAACCCTTACACTTTTATATACAATTCGTTAATTACAAATAATAACCAAAACCCTAAAATAAATTCCAATCATTACACCAATAATTCCAAAACCTTAAACAACAATTAAATGCATCAAAAACATATTCTAACCCTAACCCTAGGTCATACAAATTACATTTTCTATTTATCTCTTCATTTCTTTTAAAATCCGAATAACAATTAAATCATAAAACACAATTATGCCATCAAATAATTCAAAAAATAATTTTTTATACATTGCATATACATCATATAAGTCCATAAAATTATAAAATCACAACACAAATTTCGTTTAAGTCCAATTCGAATTAATATTTATTTTATTTTCTTTTTATCTTCAATCGGTAATTCACAAAACAATTCGAAATAATTGCTACAGCCCTAAAATAATTTATGCAACATTTTTCCAGGGTTCTATGATTATTTTACCATGTCACAAAAATATATATGAGCCTCATAAAATTCGCATGCAATATATTCCTTATTTTGTTCGATTTGGGGTTTTAATCACATTAAAATTCGTACAGCCCCTTTTATCATGCATGGATCAAAACTAGTATTTTTACAGAGTCATATGTGATGTAAAGAAGGTAAGAAAAATGCCAATTGATTTTTAGAAGCATCGAATGGGTCTGAGGGAATTATTACCTCTCGGCTACAATTAATTCGACAAACAATCCTCCATCAATCGAAGCAGCCTTCAACGAATCAAACCATCATTTTTCCCATGTTATTTACAATGTATTAAAGCCTAGAAAAATGCCCAAGACCTCCAGGAGTTGTGATTTGAGCCGTGTAGAATTTTGCATAGTTTTAGGGTTTATGTTTTGTTATTAATCGGTATAGGAGAAAAAAAAAGGAATGATTGGGGAGAATAGCGTTTCATGTGAAATTAAGAGAGCTGAAATTGGAGGTGATTTGGGCTGTCAATAATCCCGAAATTTTAGCTTTCCTTAATTTGTAATAATTATCCATTATTTCCTTTTATTTTGTACAAAATTTTATTTCTTTTCTAGTTTCCTTTACACTTTAAACGTGGCCTAAATGGAAGATTATGGGCTTTTTTTTTTAAATTTTTATTGGATCTTATAAATTATATTAGATCACTTCTTGGGCCTTGGTAAAATATAAAAATTATTTGGTGATTTATACAACTTTTATTTAATTTATGTAGTTATTATTTTAATCTATATAGTTGTTATTAAATTTTTAAAATCCAAGGGCATTTTGGTAATTTTATAAAGGTGTAAATTTTAGGTATTACACTGAACACTGGAGATGAGAGCGAGAGGGTCATTTAAGGGATTGAACTTTTCTCTCAGCTGACGATCATACATAGCATGCTTATCATTTTGTTGCAGGTACCATAGAGTTGTTCATAGTTGGTGTTTCTGAGTCCTTTGTTTAGCTTCACAGCGGTGACAAACCGATCCCATTCTGGTGACATGTTGTTAACAAACTTTGAGTTGAGTTGGATGTTGGGCATTGTCATTCTGATCATTCTCATGTCATTCACAAGCTTGTGGAATCTGACATAGTAGTCAGTGATGTTTTCACCGGGATTCATCTTGAAGTGCTCGAATTCATCATACAACTGAGACTCACGATCTTCTTTAGTAATTTCCGAACCAGCAAGCAGCATTTTGACATTGTCCCAAATAGCTTTGGCCTCAGTGTTGAAGTTAATGAGTTTGTAGATGTCCTTGGGTAACCCTTGTATCACAATGTTGGAAGCTCGGATATCAGCATTATAGCGTTTCTTTTCATCTTCGTTAAGGTCATTGTAAGTACGAGGTCTGTCAATTCCAAAGGTGACTGTTCCATCTTCACGAGTTGAGATAACATCTCTGGTAGTACCCATTTGAAATGGTCCTTCGTCAATCGATCTCAGAATGTTCTCCCCATTTTCCTTGCCTTGACAATTCAAACGTATTCTTTGGGACCATGACTCATAGTCTGTTCTGTCGAGCATAGGAGGTCGAGTATCGGACCCAGCAGCTTGGATGTCATCAATTGAAGCCGTAGTTGTCATGGTGTAGTCTTAAACGGGATTTTACAACTCGAGACTTAAACCGAGAAATCGATTCTTTCCCGGGATTTTACTAAAGTCACCAGAGAAAACCGAAAGACGTAGTAGGCGAAATAGACATAGAATGAGAGCTTAAATAAGTCACAATTTGTGCTAAGAATCAAGTCGAGACAAGTCAAGTAACAATATATTCGATTGTGATAAGTCAAGCCGTAAGAATTAACTTACAACGTCAAATCACACTCAAATTAATCAAAACGACTTAAGTTACAACGATTCCCGAAACACAAGTAGCCAACAAATCGAAGTAATCTCAAACTGAGCAAATCGCTAAAACCCACCATAAGTCCAAAAGTTAATCGCTGAAGAGGAAACTAATCGCTATCCAAAGATAATCGCTGGACCAAAGTTAATCGCTGATCCAAAGTAATCGCTGACCCAAAGTTAATCGCTGAAAGAGGTAATCGCTAAATACAGCCAATCGCTGAATTTAGTTAAACGCTAACAGGAGATAATCGCTGGTAAAAGATAATCGCTGAACAGATCTAATCGCTAAACTCAGCAAATAGCTAAAAAGCTAATCGCTAGAACTTAGTTAATCGCTATCCACAAAAAGGACCGAGAGTACTAATCGCTATCCAGAAAAATCCAAACCAGTCGCTATCTAGCGATTTGTCTGGTTGTCCAAATATATTAATCCCCACTTAATCTCTAGAACTTAAACGTTAACCAGGAGACTTAATCCCTATGAAGAAACTATCACAGTCGACTTAATCGCTATGAAGAAAACACCAACAAATCCTTCACACCACCAAACCAATGCAAGATATGACTATTCCAACTGAAAAACTATGTAACTATAACACCACTAAACACGAAAGTACAACCATAACACATCATATTAGACTACAAAGATCAAACCAAGGTGTTATTCAAGAAAAACTATTCTAACCAAAAACAACCACAAAAACCAACCAAAATCCATGAATCCAAGGCCCTAAGATGAAACCATAACACATCATATTAGACTACAAAGATCAAACCAAGGTGTTATTCAAGAAAAACTATTCTAACCAAAAACAACCACAAAAACCAACCAAAATCCATGAATCCAAGGCCCTAAGATGAAACCATGGCTCTTGATACCAATTGTAAGATACACTAAAACATAAAACTCGTATGGTTCTTTGTGATTAATGGTTCGAATAGATTAAGACAGTTAGAGAGAGAAAGAAAGAACTTGAGAGCCTTTTTAGAGAGAGAAAAACAAGAGCATAATATTACTAAGTGAAAAGGTCCAACCCTTCCCATGTGTGGGAAGGGCTATTTATAGTACATCATGGATGAATGCCTCTACTAGGCTATGGAGCGGGCTGACAGAGGGTAAAAGACCCGACCCGACACCACGAATACTAACTAATACTAAACTACGTTTTAACTTATATACTAAATACTATGAGCTACATGATGCTTAACAATACTTGGGGTGACCGAATATTCAATCAGAAAAACGTATTCCTAACACAAGGCATATACCTAGTGTGTGCCTATATGATAAGGCGAAAAGTGTTACGCTTTTTGGGGGGTCATTTAAGCCCTAATCCGTAACTATTTGATCAAATATTGCCTTAAATCGTTCCTTTTGTCATTTTAGGTACTTTGGAGATGAAATCTGAAAAAGGAAGCATTTTAAACGTTTTTGGAGCATAGAAGTAAAGAAAACGACAAAGTCTCAAAATATGCTGGAAAATGTACCTGACGGCGTCACGCTCTACTAGGTGACGGCGTCACGCTTTGACAACAAGGTGGATTATCTTTGCGCTAGACGCCCCAGAAAGATTTTGAAATTTAATACGTGACGGCATCACGTGTTACAAGATGTAGTTCGTCACGTTTTGTCACAAAGGGAGACGGCCTAGAGAAGATTAAAGGGGGACGGCGTCAGAAGTGGATCTGAGCAATCCGAATAGTATTTTGGCGGCGAGGTGACGGCGTCACGCCCTATAAGGTGACACCATCAGATTGTAAGTTCTATATATATTCGTCTAATTTTTTTTCATTAGTGTGCAACTTTTGGGAAGAAACCCTAGCTCGTTTTTCTACTGTATTTTTGAGGGTTTTCCACCCTTGAAACTTGGATGCTTAATTGAAAATAAGTCCTTTCCAAATCATTCAATATATCAATGTATTGTGTGATTATATCTTATGCTTGTCTTTCAATTAACATGCTAGGCTAGGTCTTTATTGTGTTTACTTGGATCTAATGAAACCTAGATATTGATTATATGTTGTTGGTTTGTTTGTGATTATTGTGGGTGGGTGAAGTTGATGTTAGGCTTAAGAAAACTGGCTAACTTCCTATACGGTAGCTTGCTTGAACATCTTAAGAAACATGAATCGGATGTGTACCACGATTATTTGGTTGTATTTAATTCATGAGCGAATTCTAATGATCCCATGTTAGGAGCTTTTAGTCGGCTCGACATAGGAGTGAAGTAGGAGCTTATAGAGTTAGGGAAGATCGTACACGGCCCTACGAATGGTTTAAAGGAATACAACCCGTCATCCATACAATTACAACAAACCAATTAACATATAAAAGATAGCTAGGGAGTAAGGAAATCCAGGTAAACACATATTTCTCTCATATAAGTCTCACAACCATTTACTTTTTCTTGTTATTTTATTTTAATTGCAAAAGTAGTTATTTGGGTTAGTTGGCTAGCAACTAATTCCGCCCACTCTTCCAAAAACCGATATTTTTACTTGCTTTCATAAAACATAAAAATACAAAAAGAATCATCCCTCAACCCTTAGACCTAATTAGAGTAGCTTTTCAAGCCTAACGACACTATTCCCCGAGAGAACGATCAATCCCCGGTACTTGCCACTACACTATACAACATCGGTCAGGTACACTGCCTGGTGGGGGTTGTAAGCTTCTCAAGATCCCTTGAGAGGTAAAACCTAAGTGCAAAGGTTTCAAAACCCACGCGCATCACTATATGAAAACAATGTGGATGTGTGTTAATCTCTACTCTAAAATAAAAACAATGAAATTACCCAAAGGCTCCTAACTTTACTATTTCTCAATCGAATATGTTGAAATACACATATTAGTTATGTTGTTTGAAGTATAATGGTATGTTATTGATGTGCTTTTTATAGTATATAAATTTCCACCAAGTTTTAAATTTATATTATTGACGATCTAACCTATAGACTTAAACACTAACGAGCAGTGTATCCGATCAATGTGTATAGTTTTTAGGTAAGCAAGGGTCGTTCACTAGGAGCGAAGCTAAAGTGATCTAAAGGTATTTATACAAATCTAAACTAACTAAACTATCCTAACCTAGAAAGCAATTAAATATTTAGGGGGGTTTAGCCTAAGAGACTAGCATGAGTTTTATGTGTTATCTAATTAACCTAATTACAAGAAAATAAATATTGAAATAAAAAAAAGTAAAATAGATCGATGCCAATAAGGAAGAACGGGTTAGCCAAGCCTAATCCATCTATTAATTATATATGATTATGTCTACTTGTTTTAATTCATTCAATTGTTAATCGACATATCAATTACGAAATTTTGTCACAATTAAGTAACTAGCCCTTGGGCGAATATGACAAAAGATCATAGTGACTCGTTTAGCATCAATACTAACTTATTGCTATAAACCATCTAACCTAGTTTGGTATTACATGCTACTAGTCCTTTTAGGATGTAGACACGTTTTGTTTATGCCTAACAATGATTACTAATAGAGATTCGGGTTAACACGCATATAACTTAACCAAAGCAACCACAATTACAGGAAGTTAAGTCACATCAATTAAAGTTATAAGGATCATAACCTAGATACATAGACTTCTACTAGTTATAAGCAATAAACGAGTTTTATCGACAAATACCCAATCCAATAACAAAGTAAATCAAATCAACACAATCATATAAATTAATAAAATTTCATAAACTTGGCTAACACCTAAGGGTGTTAGCACATAATCTCTGTAAAAGATAGAGTGTACGTTGCGAATAAACATAAAGAATTCATGGACAAAATACTTATGCTAACCGAATGATACACGACGTTAAGTCTAGAGATATTCTTCATCGATCTTCGAAGATGGCAGGAGGAGGTGTTAGGGATGATTTGGGGCTGTCCTCAACTGATAAAAGTGATGTCAAATCGTTCCTAGGGCTTTGGTATATATAGGGGTAAGCAAGAGTAGCCTCCAAGTAATGCTGAAAATAACATTCTGCGGTTATGAACCTGATACGGCGCATGCACAAACCCTATGTGCCGCATCTCCTTCTGAATCATATAGATTTTCTTTTTCTCTTCACGTGGCCACTTGAATCAACTAAAACGGAGTCCGGATGAAGATTTTATGGCCAAAACAGTGAAGCATCCTCTAAAGTTGTTACGTAAACGTTATTTCTTCATTTGGCTTTGATTCTTCACTTGGTTTCTCGATTATGG
Source organism: Artemisia annua (assembly GCA_014162995.1). Classification (NCBI taxonomy): domain Eukaryota; kingdom Viridiplantae; phylum Streptophyta; class Magnoliopsida; order Asterales; family Asteraceae; genus Artemisia; species Artemisia annua. Next base: position 203,774 of record LBNU01002560.1, read on the forward strand.
CTCGTATATGGCGTATCTCAAGGATTAGATACGCCATACTCAATGTAATCCCGTCTTGGTCTTTAAATAGCTAGGGCTTCTATACGGCGTATCCTAAGAATTCGATACGCCGTATTCTTCAAATATCTCTTGTTCTTCAAATCAACCAAGTTTCATATACGGCGTATTCCAAAAGATTGATGCGCTGTATTCATCAAAGTCAGGAAAGGTCTTGAAATCGTCTAAGTGTATGGATACGGCGTATCTAATTAGCATTGATACGCCGTATAGAGTATCTGATCAGTAGGCTTTCTTTAATATCTTCGTTTTTGCTCCAAAACACGAATTTTTCCATAACTTTCTCCAATTGCTCCAATATTACTAAGATTTACAAAATTAAATGATTTAAGTATAAATCTCATATAAAGTAATATAAAACAAGCAATAAAAATAGGATAAATGATGCTAATAATATGTCGTTATTTGATGTCATCGGTTATGATCGTTTTACTTACTAAGCGAAAGTTTACTGGTTAATGTTACAATGTTTTGTAGGTTTATGCTTGATGAAGGTATGCTTGATATGAGGCTTAAGGATTGGTAATGTGAAATGTTAGAAGGATTTGGTAAGGAAGTAGTAACTAGTAGAATACTAAGCTCAAAGTCAAAGCTGTACCCCGAGAGTCATAAAATGGTTCATGAAGGCGTTGTCAAGTGTCAAGGTATATTTCATGGTCATTAGAGTAATTTGTTGTCAATCGGTATGTTATAGTAATGGTTAAAGTATAGGTTAAGGGTGTTAACGATCCGAGCCGAGTCGAGTTTTAGGTTAATCGAGCTTGGCTCGAATTTTTTTATCTGGTTCAAGCTCGACTCAAGCTCGTATACTGCTTCTTGACAAGGCTCGAGCTCGAACTCGAGTATGTGTTTTTTGTTCGAGCTTGAGCTCGAAGCTCGTTTATAAGTTTGAGCAATTTTTTACTTGTCACAGTTTGAAACTGGAATTGCTCGTTTATGAGCTCGAGATCGATTAGCTCGTGTATTAGCTCGTGTTTGACCTTGAATAAGCTCGTTTATATAAGTTAAAAACTTACTTTTTATGAGATGAAAATGTAAAGCTTAAAACAAAGATTATAGATAAATGACATATTAAAATGATTCAAATTAAAGAAACAATAAGTTCCATGTCCAACAGACAACAAGATAATAGAACCAGTACCATATTACATAAGGCTTAAACAAAAGGAAAATCACAAGTCTTAAACAAAGAAAAAATCATAAATCGAAACCAACATTTAAAGAAAGGCTGATGCAACAACTCCACCATGTCATCCCAACACAAAAGGCTACTTCACAAATCCATCATTTAGTGTATACTGATGCCACAACACAACCAAATTCAATACATGTCAAGAGAAAACTTCAATGTATAAAACTCTTCATTTAAACTAATAAATGACTAAACTAACCAAATGTGAGTTTCATATCTCCGAGACATCGACCAAAAATATCTCTTGTGGTTTCTTTTCTTTTTAAGATACAACAAAACAAGTGAGTGACATTATATCAAATCATATGATAATTACAGTTGGAAGTATTGAAATATATACCTTGTTTTTCTTTTTAACGCCGTGAAGTTTATGAATCCAATCACCTCCACAAATAAATGCTAGTACTATTTCAGGATCTAAAGAGGCACGATAAGTATCGATAACACGACCACCGGCGCTAAATGTAGCTTCTGATGCAACAGTTGTGACTGGAATAGCTAATAAATGAGTAGCCATTTTCGATAGTATTGGAAACTTCATCCCATGGGATTTCCACCAATCCAAGATATTGAAAGAGATGGCAGCTTTACATAAATTTATTCCCTCATCTAAATACACATCTAAGTCCGAGCTTCCAATATAAAAAACATTAGTTTGTTTCAAGTGAGAATAATAATAGGAAAACCCTCTACTTAGACCTATTTAATTTGCTCAATTTCACCTCCGTGACTTGAGGAATTTGACTCACTCGTTGAACTTCTAGGTCGTACACCCAACAAGAGAGCATACTCAGCATGTATATCTCTTAAAAGGTTTTTCAAATCTTTGTTTTTCTCAACTATTTCATTTGCATTATATAGATCCTTAAAGTACAAATTAAGCATAGTTACTTACAACTTGGATCTAATATAGAGCCAATGTACATCAGCCTGTTGGTTTCATTCCAGTACATATCAAATTTGTCTTTCATAGTTTTCACCATTTTTCTTAGCCATTCACGATCATCATTGAATTGCCTATCCAAAACTTGTTTGATATATTGCACCTCTCCAAAATATAAATTAAAAGTTGGGTAGTCACTTCCTGATATGATGTTGGTGCAAGCATCAAAAGCCTCTAAGGTCTCACATATCGATTCAATTTTTTCCCAATCATCGTCGGAGGGCAATGTATATATAACGGGTCCCTCACATCTTACATAGAAAAAGCTTCTTTAAAAGTAATTGCAGTAGATAACATTTTGTATGTCGAGTCCCATCTAGTCTTACAATCCAATATAATTTTTCTATCAGGCAAGTGAAGTTGTTGTGCTACTTGCGAGAAAACCTTTAATCTTGCATCGCTAGCGTTTATATAGCTTACACTAGCATGAACCTTTAAAACTATATCTTTGATTATTGATAACCCGTCTTGCATCATGAGATTTAAAATGTGTGCACAACATCTCACATGAAAAAATTTACCATTGCAAAATATGTTTCCAAGTATTTTAGAATGAGGAATTAAAATTTTCATTGCTGCATCATTTGCAGAAGCATTATCACAGAAATGGTCATGATTTTTTCTTCTATTTCCCACTCTCTTAAACATTTCAATAGAGTATCAGCAATCTCAATACCATGTCTAGGGGGGGGGGAATGTCCACAAAACTTAAAACTCTTTTTTGCAAGTTCCAGTTTGCATCAACAAAATGCCCAGTTATAACCATGTATTCAATGTTTTGGTTTTTAGATTTCCATAAATCAGTGGTTATACTTATTCTCTTAACATTTTCCAATAAGTTTTCTAGTTTTTTTTCTCAATCTCATACACACTCATACAATCATTCTTAAGGGCATGCCTAGGAATATTTTCAGCCCTATGTTTCATGCTTTTAAAAACTAACTTTAAACCATGTTCATCGACAATACTAAATGGGTGTTCATGCATTAGTACCCAATGAGAAATTAACTCTCTAGTAGCAGCAGGATTGATGAGGATCTAAACACATGCCTTGTGTTAGATAGATACTTTGAGTAATGCTATCAAGCACGCGGAATTTACTTATTAACACTTAGAAGATTTATTGTATAATGTATTGTGAGTGAGAACAGTGGTAAGTAATGAACATAGTTGTTTAACAAACTTTGCAGCTTCAATATTATTAATGATAATAATATGAGTGATCTTAGCTATCACTAGGGTTACACCTTGAAGCTTTTATAATGATATGTATATCTAACCTTAACCTAGGACCTCCTTTTATAGGACAAAGTGTCCTTTACAAGATAAGTATAAACTTAAACGGATAAGATATTTACAAGATCTTTTCTATACTTTTCATATACAAAACAGTTATCTAAATAGCAGTGGAAAGTATATGCACTAGCAGTGGTAATGGAGTTTCCACTGCTAGTGTATTCTGTAGCAGTGGTCTTCTTCCATGCTTAACAGTGGTAATTGTTAGTGTTATTCCCAACAATCCTCCCCTAAACTTATGATTTCTCTACAAATCAATAAGTTTCTTCAAATAATCAACTTCTTTGATGAGAGGGTGAATTCTTCCAAACACTTTATCTTCTCCATAATGCAACCATTTCCCTTCTACACTGATCATAGATTCTTTGAACCAGATCATTCACCACTTCAGTTCTTTCTTCACATCTGAGCTTGGTAGTAAACATAACATCCAAAATTCCAGCTCTGAGAGGATATTCTTTTTCAGCTAACATAAAAACATCCACTCTTTCTTGTGTTGAAATATGGTGAATATTGCAGGAATCATAAAATTTCAAAAGTGTTCCCAGATCATGAGCTTGAAACTTCCAAAATCTATCACTTGGATCAGGTACATACAATCTTCTGAAATGCACCCATAATTCCTTAGCTTTAACACTCTCTAGCTCTTCATTCGTGAACTTTGCTTGTACCAAACCCCATAAAGTATTTAAATTAGCTCTGTCACAAGACCTAAAAAGATCTTTAAAATCTCTGTACACCTCAGTATCACCACCAACTCTGACAATCTTCCAAGCTTCTCCAAATTCATCTTCATGAATCTCCCAATCTGCTATTGGGTGTCTTGCTTGAAGTGGATCCATGAAAAGAATCTCTATGTCTATCATCACCATGTCATCAAGTTGCTCTGAAGTTAACTTCTCAGATTGAGATGCTTGTTCTTGAACAACCTTTGTCTTCTTAGTGGCTTCAGGTTCAATGGTTGTACCTTTTCTTTTGTACTTAGGAAATCTTCTGGCCTCTTCTTCAGAATTCATTGGAACAAAGTCTTTATCCATCTTGTAGATTCTGTAGTAGATACCCTCAATTTGATCATGTCATTTCCCTCTAAGCTGTGACATCTTCCATCCACCAACATTGCAAGTATATCTTTTCATTTCTGCAATTACTTGTGCTTTAGATGGTTGTCTTGTCTTTTTCTAAGCCTTTTTTACTGAACTAATCATCTCTTGAAGTGCTTGGTCATTCTTCATTTGAATAAAGTCTGCTAGTTGAGCTGACCTTTGCTTTGAGGTTAAACTTTGATCTGCAACAAGCTCAATAGCTTTCTTCTTCACTTCAGGATTGTTGTCAATCATGAATTGAATCTCATCTTCAGTTGGTACATATGAGAACTCTGCAGAATTAACTTTTGGAACATTCTTAGTCAATTCTTATTCATTTTGCTGTCTCTGAGCCTCCATAAAGCTAGCCACATCCAATTCATCCTGGACAGCTTTATCAGCCAATTCTTGATCTTGAATTTGTTGAGCTACCTGTGCATCATATTCTATCTGAGCAGCTTCTCTTGGCTTAACTAGTCTTGGTTGCTCAGAATCTTCTGCTACAACTGAAGCTTTTCCTTTTTCCTTCCTTTTCTTTCAAGCTCTTCCTCTTTAGTAGAAACAATTTGACCAGCAGTGGGAACCAACTGACCAACAGTGGGAACTGCTTGTGTTATTTGAGCATGATCCACAAGCTCTGTAGGATCATCTTGAACCATTTCCTCTGTTTGCTGTTGAGGAATTTCTTCAGTACTCTGAGTTTCTCCAACTAGTTCATCATAGCCCAAATCAACAATACCAAACTCTTGATCATCTTTAAAATTTAATCTCCTCCCCTGAGTATCAACATCTGTTTTCCTCCCCTGTTTGGGAGAATTACCTAAATCTGAACTAAAATCTTCAGAATCACCATCATGAGGTGAGGATGCAGATGAAATCACAATCTTAGCAGTTCTCTTCTTCTTAAGCCCCTGCACTTCTTCCTTCAAGGATGTGATCTCAGCCTGCATACCTTGAATTTCTCTGGCACGTTGCTTCTGATTTTGTGCCAGATCTTTCTCCAACAAGGCAACCTGCCTTGTTAACTTGGTACAAGTTTCCATCAATTCATTTAGTTTCCCACTGCCCTCATCACTTCCATCTGTGTGACCTGCTTAGAGAGGTGAATCATGGGGCATAGGTTCAATGTCCTCCCTAGTTGGACTAGGATGGATTCTTAAACCACCACTGCTTGTGCCTAGACCAAAAGGTTCAGGAACATTCAGTGTTGTGATGGGAGGAGTTGGCCGTTTTTGCCTCCTCTCATAAATGTGAGTAACTGGTGGGGTATAGGTTATAGATGGAACTGTTATTGTGGGTGTGTGTTGGGGTACAGCTGGGATATCTGCACCTTCACCCTGTACCTGAGCAATTTTAGAAAGCATTTGAGGAAAAAGTGCATGTACTACCCCATTATAACCTTCTGAAGCCTTATCCATATTTTGAAAAACTCTTTGTTTAAGACAAGGAGTTTTGTAAATTCTTTTATGAGGTAGCAGTTGAAACTCATTTAGCACTGATTGTATAAATCTTGGGTACATCAAAAATTTGTAAGGACTCTTTACATTGCCAACCATGTTATTGAATAAAAACTTTGAAAAATTGAAACTCATATCTGTTGCCAAATAAACCAAAGGATAAGCCATTGTTGAACTAAATTGTTCATAAGAAGTTTTCTTAGGACTTAGGCAATGTAACAGAGTATGTATGAAAAATCTCCATTGGGGGCAGAAACATCCTTTTTGAAAGTAATCTTTTTATCAGATGTATCATACCCCATAGTATGGATATGTTGGAGAATTTCTGGATTAGGTAATGTGATGATACATCCTAAATCATCTAATTGGAGAATTCTTCTCAAGGATGATTCAGTAACATCAATAGTTACCCCATCCACTGTGGCTCTTAGAGCATCCACAGTTTCATGTGTGTCTCCATCTTCAATAGTGATGGCACTGACAGTGTGCCAAAACTGTTTGAAGTGAGAGACATAGATTGTGGGGTTTAGAGTTAAAGCATACCTTATGTGTGTAGCATTGAGAAAATCCACAATCTGGTGAAAAACTGGGCCACTTTTTCATATGACTTCTGCAAGTAGGCCACTTGGTTGTGTTCATCAACAAATTTTAAAGATGCCATGGAATATTTTGATAAAAGTATGATCGTGTGAGTATGAATTGAAAGTGTAACAAGCCAATTGAGATTTGAAGATTTATACTATTAGGGTTTGATAGATAGGCGCAAGAGAGAAATTATCTTTAGAAATGATTTATCTTTAAGAAAAGAATAAAAGTAAATAAGTAAATAGATAATTCTCAAAAAATAAATCCTATAAGTACGGACAAAACGGTTAATCTCAACGGCTAGTTAAAAACTTTGTTACTGATACAACAGTTGTAACAGCTAGTTCAACAGTGGTAAAATTTACACTATTAGTGGAAACTGTGAACTAGCAATGGTAACTTTTTACAAAAATTTCTAAGAGCAGTGGAAAGATAAAATTTATTTAAAGTGATCTGCTCTTTTCATAGGTTTTAGCAAACTACCAGCTATCAACGGATTTGATATGTCTTTACCATGAGCCGTTTGCTTATGGACTAGCCAACTCTTAATCATAAAGAATATGGTGAGTTGATAACCATATAGTTTTTGGTAAACTATCAACCATAAACGGATTTGTTAAGTCTTTACCAGTAGCCGTTTGCTCTAGACTAGTTGATTCTTATGTGGATTAGACATGGTGAATCAATAACCATTTGTTGTGTGTCTCAGATACACACCTTTTATGATCAACTCCTAGCAATTTTGGTTAGGAACCTGCATAAGTTAGTATAAAACCAAGAATATTCAAACCAAAGTTAGATAACCAAAGTTACTTTTGACCAAGCCACTATTACGAAAAATATATTCTTATGGTCAACACGATATAGTAAAATATCACCAATATTAACTCCACCCATCAACCAAAAAGGTAAGTGTAATTACTTCTCTTGATGACCTCTTAGGGTTAACACTGCCTATAAAAGAGGCTCGAATCATATAGTAACCACATCAAACAACTTCCATAACCTCAAGAAATCTTCAAATCACCACCATTAGCATAAAAACAATGAGCTCCAACCCTGACACCATTGATATCTCAAATGACTCATCCTCCTCTGAGTCAGCACCTTCAGGATGGGCTAACTATTTTCCACCTTGTGCCTCAAGTTCAGTGACCAAGAAGTCAAAGAAAAGAGGTAAAGAACCAAGTGCTTCTGAAGATTTGCCTACTCCTCCACCCTATGTCTCTGACTCAAGCTCCTCAGACCTGCCAAGCTATGCTCCAAGATTCCATTCAGATGACAAAGAGCCAGTTTGCTTAGCCATTGATGAGAATGCTGCAGCATCAAGTAGGAGGAACCCAAAGCCAAAACCAGCCAAATAGGTGCTAGGTCTTCCTTCTCCAAAGGTGTGGGATGTTATGCAGAACCAAGCCAAAGGAGTGCACAAGACCATGCCTGGCTTCTAGGGAAAGGGGCAAAGTAGTTGGTTTAGGTTGTCGTATGTTGTTTTAATGTAATGAACCACTGCTTATGTAATGAAACTATCCTTTAATGAATAAATTGCAAGTTTCACTTTTCATTGAGTTGATAGTGGTTGACTTTAGTTTCTGCAAAATTGTTAGTGGACAAATAGTACAAAAATCCTCCCCTCAACATTAAATACTATTAGACATCAAAAATTTAAGGGTTTAACATTCCAATACCTGTTACCAGGTACTAAAACCTTCCCACATCAAGACCTTCTGTTAATAAATCAGCATAGTTATCATCAGTGTAAATTTTGATAACTTGAATTAACTTTTTCTCATAACAATCTCTTATAAAATGATGTCTAATCTCAATATGCTTAGTTTTAGTGTGTTGAACAGGATTTTTGAATATGCAAATTGTACTGCTATTGTCAATATAAATAATGGTGTTCATGAAATTGTACCCATAGTCCAACGATTGGTTTTGAAGCCCTAAGACTTGATCACAGCAACTTGCAGCAGCCACATAATCTGCTTCAGTTGATGAAGTTGCCATCATTGTTTGCTTTTTGCATTGCTATGACACCAATCTACATCCAAGAAATTGGCATCCACCTGTTTTTGCACTGCTATGACACCAATCTACATCCATAGGAGATTATTTAGGATACCATAATCCCAAATGAGGATATGCTTTTAGATATGTGAAACTCTTCTTCACAGCAGTCAAGTGAGATATTTTGGGAGTAACCTGAAACCTTGCACAAGCACATACTGCAAACATAATGTCTGGCCTTGATGAAGTGAGATACATCAAAGAACCAATCATTGACCTATAAGTATGTACATCAACTGCTTCTCCACTATTTTCCTTCAGTAGCAGATATGTAGTCTTGTCTGCAGGTGTGCTAGATGACTTAGCATCAGTGAATTTGAACTTCCTTTGAATATCAGACACATATTTGTCTTGATTGATAAAAATACCATTTGGCCTTTGTTGTACTTGAAGTCCCAAAAAGAATGTGAGCTCTCCCATGGAACTCATTTGAAACTCATCTTTCATTAGCTTCTCAAATTCTTTGCACATCTCTTGCTTTGTAGAGCCAAAAATAATATCATCAACATACACTTGAACCAGTAAGATATCACTCTTGTCTTTCTTGATGAACAAATTTTGATCAATTTTGCCTCTATGAAACCCATTAGTCATAAGATAATTTGCAAGGGTTTCATACCATTTCCTTGGAGCCTGATGTAGACCATACAAAGCTTTGATCACTTTATACACTTTGTTTGGATGGTCTGGATCTTCAAAACTTGGAGGTTGTGAAACATACACCTCCTCATCAATTTGCCCATAGAGAAAGGCACTTTTTACATCCATTTGATAAACTGTGAAGCCCATAAAGGATGCATAGGCTAGAAAAATCCTAATAGCCTCAATTCTTGCAACTGGGGCAAACACTTCTTCATAATCAATACCTTCCTCCAGAGTGTATCCATGTGCCACAAGCCTAGCCTTGTTCCTGATGACAATTCCTCTTTCATCTTTCTTGTTTCTGAGCACCCACTTGGTACCAATTACCTTCACTCCTTCAGGTAAATCAACAAGCACCCAAACTTTCTGAATCTTAAACTAAAGCAATTCCTCTTGCATTGCCTCTACCCAGCTTTCATCTTCAAGTGCCTTGAATACATTCTTTGGTTCCATTTGTGATAGAAAGCACATAAACAGACATTCATTCTTGCCTTCATGGTTCTTGGATTCATAAACTTCACTGATAAAGCCATGAATATCAGCCATTTGTGTCTGTCTTCTAGTCTTCACTCCAGATTGTACATCTCCTATCACATTTTCAAGTGGATGTGTTTTGTGAATTGTGGTGTGGGGATTTTGAGGAACTTCACATGCAGTAGGCATATTGGAGATTTCAACATCAATGGCTTGGGCTTCCTGAGAGATTGAAGTCACATTTTCCACATTTGTTATAGCAGTGGAAACTTCTGGCCTAGCAGTGGAATCAGTATTTCCACTGCTTTCAGGATTCTCTTTGTTTTGAGTGTTTACATCAACTGCTTTGAACACATTGCCATCACCTTCTTTTCCAGCATCACCAGAAGGTTGTTGATCTCCAGTGCAAAGTCCCAAATTGGCATAATGATTTGATCTTGATCATCCTCTTAATCCTTGCTTGGTTCATCATCATCAACAAACTCTTCTGAACCTGCAAAATCATTAGTACTTGTACCTGCAGAAATAGGTACATAATTCATGGTATGGGTTAGAGTATCAAGATCAAACAACCATTCTAGAAACTCAACATGCAGATTTTCTTCTATCTTTTTTGTCCTTAAGTTGTATACCCTAAAGGCTTTACTAACCATAGAGTACCCAACAAAATAACCTTCATCTGACTTTCCATCAAATTTACCCAGATGATCTATGGTATTGAGAATAGTGACATGACATCGAAATGGTCTCATGAAGTCTATGGCAGGAGTTCTACCTCTAAATAACTCATAAGGTGTCTTGTTTTTTGTTTTTATCACTAAAACCCTATTCTGTACATAGCAACCAGTGTTAACTGCTTCAGCCCAAAAAGTGATTGTCAATTTAGAATCAGCCAACATGGTTCTAGCAGCCTCTATCAGTGTCATATTTCTCCTCTCAGCTACACCATTCTACTAAGGAGTACTAGCTAGACTAAATTCTCTTTTAATACCTTTTACTCTGCAAAAATCATCCATAACTCTATTCTTAAACTCTGTCCCATTGTCACACCTGATAATTTTAACTTTTTTATAAATTTGGTTTTCTATTTCTGTTATAAAAGTCTTAAGGATACTAGTTGTCTCATCCTTAGTTCTAAGAAAAAAAAACCATGTAAACCTACTAAAATCATCAGTCACAACCAGACAATATTTCTTAAGATTTATGCTACTCACAGATGTAGGACCAAACAAGTCCATATGCAACATATAAAGTGGGTGAGCAATAGAGTTAAATGCCTTTGTTTTGCAAGAAGCTCTGTGTTGTTTGCCTTTAAGACATGCAACACAGGTTTGGTCATTTTCAAGTCTTTTCTTAGGTAAACCTCTTACCAAACCATCTTTAACAATTTTATTTATGGTTTTAAAGTTTATGTGAGCAAGTCTTCTATGCCAAAGCATGGACTCATCCAATGTGGCCTTTGCAATCGAGCAAGTAAGATCATCTTTAGAAACAATGTTCTTCATATTAAAACTGTATAAATTGCCTTGTTTAGGAATTTTAAGAAGTACCTGACTTTCATCAGGCATCTTAAAGTCCTTGTCAAGTACAAAACATTCATTTTCAGTAAAGAGAACTTTGTTTTTCTTGTCACAGATTTGTGACACACAAAAGAGATTGTACTGTAGCTCTTTTACAGAGTACACAGGTTCAAAGTACAAGTTACCAGTTCTGATAGTACCTTTACCAATAACTCTTCCACCAACTCCACCTCCAAAGCTGACAAATTTTCCATCTAAAGGTTTGAAATCTGTGAGATAGGACTTGTTGCCAGTCATGTGCCTTGAACATCCACTATCTGAATAACCTTGATCTTCTATTTTAGTCTTTGGATGTCCCTTCACATAAAATAAAGGAGTTAGTTTCTTTTGGAGACCCAAGCCTTGATTGACTTGGATCTGCCTCGTACATCAATATAATTATATCTATCAAAGGTCATTGATACACCATTGGGATTGGTTGAGGAGGTAATTCCTTTTGGTTTCCATTCCCAACGTGTTGAGGCCTTCACAGCATTTCCCATTTTTACCCTGTTCTTGTTTACAACATTAGCAGTGGGAATTTTTTGCATGGTAGTGGTAACTGCTGGCTTAGAAATTTTAGCTTTGGGTACCCACTTTTGGTTATAAACAGCCTTTTTCTCATAAAGGGTCCTTTTTCCTGTTTGTGCAGATTTAACAAAAGTTATTTTTGGTTTTGCACTTGAAACAGGTGATTTTGGGTAAGCAGTGTTAACAGTTTTAGCAATGGAAAAAGATTTAATTCCACTTCTTAATTGAACTGCTCTGGGAATCATGTTACTGTGTGTATGAGGGTGAGAATATGTTTGAAAAGCATTTGTGTTCACCCTTTTGTTACCAAAACTTCCCTTCTTCCCACAAGGTAGTCACATTTAGCATGCTGATGGTCAAAACTACCATAGATAAGACATGCTTTATTATTCATTACAAAATCATTACCAAGTTGTTGAGACTTTAGATGATTCCAGCTCCTCTGATTACCCCTAGAAGCTGGTGACTTGTTCCTATACATCTCAGCATATCTTACAGTTTGCCTAGGTTGATTTGCTTGTTTTCTAGGTTCCACTATATTAACGTTAACATCATTGGGAGTAGAAGTTTCTACATTGACTTTCACACTTTCATCCACTAGAGATGAGTCACTAGCACTCTCAAAAGGATCAGTCTCATGCTTAACCAGTTCATTACTAGCATTCTTTAAAAATTTGGGAGGGCCATATTTAAGGATTGGTTCCTGAAACTCTTCTAACCCTGTATGTGCTAGGTCAATGCCTGGAGGTGATGGAACACCTCTTAGTGGTGGAGGTACAGTATTATATCCTACACCTGACTCAGCTTTATTCATAATTTGTGCTTCCCAAATCTTATGAATTCCCTCAGATTGATAAACTAAAGTATCAACAGTTATTTTGACATTATCGTTCAACTTTATAAGTTTCTATAGCTCATCTCTAAGGGCCTCATTAACAGCAATGTAACAGTCTAAATCTCTTTTTAACACTGCAATATCGTCATTGTATTTAGACTCATTTGCCCTATAATGCTCTAACTGTTTTTCTAACACTGATAAGCCTCTTTTATGATTACACAAATTATAGTTAGAGTCTAGCAACTATGTTGTTTGACTTTCTAAAAGTTCCCTAAGTCTTTCACACTCTTTTAAAGCTTTACAAGATTTAGAACAACTTTCAAAAGTATGTACCTCTGAATCAGAGAAAGCCATTAGAGCAAATTCTGTAGCAACCAAAGCAGCATCTTCAGGTTCTTCTTCTTCATCAGCCATATAGCTCCAATCATAGCTAAGACCATCAATGGCTAACATAGCTTTTGGCTCTTCCACAGATGCCTCCTTCTTTTTCTCCTACTTATACCAAGTAGCTTCTCTTGCCTTCCTAGGCCTTCTACACTCTCTAGCAAAGTGTCCCAACTTATGACAGTTGAAACATTCCACCATTTTCTTATCAAATCCTATAGTTTCAGTGCCATTTATAGTAATTGGCCTTCCAGTCTTTTTCCAAAACTTTTTAGCCCTCATGCTAAGAAATGCAACTTGCCACTTGATATCCATCTCTTCCAAATCATCATCATCTACTTGCTCTAAATCTTCATGAGTTAGAATTGAACCATTGACTTAGGTTGAGATGAAAGCATAGAAGGTAGGATCTCCAAGTCCATCAATCTTCTTTTTGGAGCCACTAGTGGTAACACTTGTATTACCAGTGGAAACAGAAGGACTAGCAGTGGAATCATCATCATCACTATCATCATCAGAGCTATCAAAAAATGAGGATGATAGAAGTGCCAAACTTCCAGAACTTGAACTCAGCTTATCAGCCTTCTTCAACCTTTGGTCAATGATCTTAAAGTTATTATAAAGATCATTAAGTTTCATTGTTTCAATCTCTGTTTTGTTTTCCCAGACTATCACATTGGTTTGAAACTCTGAAGGCAAACTTCACAAGAACTTGAGATTGAGGTCTTCCTTGTCTACCTCAATGCCAAACACAGTTAGCTGTGTTACAATCTTCTGAAGTCTAGTGAAGATACTGTCAATAGATTCATTGTTAGATGCAGAAAAGTTTTCATAATTCTGCTTCAACAATGTTTTCTGAGTTTTCTTGGTAGCATCATTACCACTAAATACTTGACAGATTTCTTCAAACAATTGCTTAGCAGTGGTGTACTTGCTAAAAACAATGATCTGATCCTTGTGAAGATTCATTAGAAGCAAGCTTCTAGCCTTCATGTCATTCTTCTTCTGTTGCCTTTCTTCACTTGTAACTGGACCAGAATTTAGCTTCTGAACCACCTTGCCATCAACTATTGCAGAAGAAGTACTAGGCTTGAATGAATCACCAATCATGATGACTTCCCACAGAGCATAGTCTTGTACAAGAAAGTACTGCTCTATCATGATCCTTCAAATCTCAAACTCATTGAGCTTGAGCTTTGGAAGCCTTGCTGCAACACTGGATTGATTGTTCTCCATCTCCATTGGATTTGTTGAAGTTAGTGAATTGTCTCTTTGGATCTTCTAATTCAAAGTATCAGAACCTGGCTCTGATACCACTTGATGAGGATCTAAGCACACGCCTTGTGTTAGATAGATACTTTGAGTAATGCTAACAAGCACGCGGAATTTACTTATTAACACTTAGAAGATTGATTGTATAATGTATTGTGAGTAAGAACAGTGGTAAGTAATGAACACATTTGTTTAACAAACTTTGCAGCTTCAATATTATTAATGATAATAATATGAGTGATCTTAGCTATCACTAGGGTTACACCTTGAAGCTTTTACAATGATACGTATATCTAACCTTAACCTAGGATCTCCTTTTATAGGACAAGAAGTCCTTTACAAGATAAATATAAACTTAAACGAATAAGATATTTACAAGATCTTTTCTATACTTATCAAATACAAAACAGTTATCTAAATAGCAGTGGAAAGTATATGCACTATCAGTGGTAATGGAGTTTCCACTGATAGTGTATTCTGCAGCAGTGGTCTTCTTCCATGCTTAACAGTGGTAACTGTTAGTGTTATTCCCAACAAGGATCATACTTACTAGTAGTAAGAACAGGAAATGAAGAAGAACTGACCTGGTCCGCATCAGATACCCGCTGAAAGTTAAGAAGTTGTTGTTTTCGGTCGGCCTTTTTCTTCTTATTACAATTCGTAATATGTCGATTTAGTGTTGTTGTAGTTCCAGAATGAGGCATGACAAAACATTCTTTACAATGAATACATGTGCTCTTTTTCCATTATCAATCTTAATCATATGATCCACGCCTTTTCCTTGCAAGCTCTCTTTCTTTTAGTAAATCGGTGCTCATCACCACGATCCCTTGGAGATCTGTTGTTGGACTCATGAGGATCACTAGAACCAGTTGCACCTACTTCAGGAGTACCGTTCGCACCTGAAGCCATCTATGAACCTTTTATTAGGGAATAAATAGGCCCAAGCCCGGTTTGTAGGTTTAGGGCATCTAGGGTTTCCCATTATGCCTATTATGTTAATGTTTTTCTTTTTTCTTATCTAGTTTATTACTCCAGTTTGAGCTTTAACGATTTTGCCACTCGAACTGCGGGGGAGTATTAGGGAATAAATAGGCCCAAGCCCGGTTTGTGGGTTTAGGGCATCTAGGGTTTACCATTATAAATAATGGTTAATAATAAATTAATACCTACGGGAATTATGTAATCTAACACCTTTGTGTTTTTACTTTTGATTAATTGTTGTTCTAATGGAGGAAAAAGAACTCAATGAAAAAGAAGAAGCATACAAGTATATAACTAAAAGTAAATGACTACTGATAGATACAGAGCAGTTGATAACTTTTGGAAATATGTGAAAGGGATAAGTTAGTGTTAGACGATTCATTAACCAAGAGTGAATAACTATTGGATTACTGGTATTCAGTATTTTTTTAATGGGACTAAAATCTAAATTTGTAATTATGTTAAACTAGAAAAATGTTTTTTTAGTTACTTTAATCCTAACTAAAACAATTTCCTACATATTATATACATGTCGACAATACGTAATTGTAAAACTATAAAATAAAATATATTATATATATTAGAGCAAATAAAATATATTATATATATTAGAGCAACGATTTTATAAAAAGACATCATAAAAACATAGACAGTGTAAAAAGCCGGATGGATTATCAAAAATTCGTAGACATTGCAAGAAACCGAATCGGTGAACACTGTGTACATAGTAGGGGTACCACCGAAAGCACCTTCGATAGAGGTCAATAGCCTTTATATATGGCGACATATTGATTGTGAACGGATGAGTAGCTCTGGGTTAGAGTCTTTAATGTTAGTGATTACCCTCTCGGAAGACTCTCGTTATTCTCTTAGCCTTTGGCTTGCAAGAATCGGAATCGATGAACATTGTGTACGAAGTTGGGGTACCTTTAAAAGAGGTCAATAGCGTTTACATATGGCGACATATTCATTATGTACAGATGGTTAAATCCGGGTTAGAGTCTTTGATGCAAGTGATTACCCTTCCCCTCTGGAGACACTCGTTATTCTCTTAAGTCTTAACCTTTGTCTTGCAAGAATCGGAATTGATGAACATTGTGTACGAAGTTGGGGTACCTTCGAAAGAGGTCAATAGCGTTTATATATGGCGACATATTGATTATGAACAGATGGTTAAATCCGGGTTTGTGTCTTTAATGCAAGTGATTACTCTCCTCCTCTAGAGACTCTCGTTATTCTCTTAAGTCTTAACCTTTGGCTTGCAAGAATCAGAATCGATGAACATTGTATACGAAGTGGGGGATACCTTCAAAAGAGGTCAATAGCGTTTATATATGGCGACATATTGATTATGAACAGATGGTTAACTCCGTGTTAGAGTCTTTAATGCAAGTGATTATCCTTTTCTAAAAAAATCTTTTTCAATCTAAATCTAAAAAAATATAAATGTAGTACTTTTATGTGATCATGGTATAGTAAAAAAAATCGATGTCTTCAAAAGAAAACACACACATATCATTTATATTTAATGTCTACTGAGTTCGATTGGATTTTGAGTTGAGTACATAACAGTGTGTATTAATAAATTATAATGACAATGAAATCATAAAGTGAGCTTGTAGCTAGTTGGTAAGGCTTGTTTCTTTTACAGCCTTGGTCGGAAGTCTGAATCCCACCAGGCCACCATTACTTTATATTTCTTTTGAAACAAGGGAACACTTTTATATATCTAGGCTCGATTGGCTCGTTCGACTCGTGAAGCTCGATAAGCTCGGCTCGTTTGACTCGATTCTAAACGAGCTTTCGAACGAGCCAAGCCAAAAAGTGTATTTTTTAGGCTCGGCTCGTTAAGTTAAACGAGCTATAATGTTTGTTCGGGATCGATTTGGCTGGAATATTATCGATCTCGAGTCGAGCTAAATGAGCCCAAGCTCGTATAGCTCGTTAATAGCTCAGATCGTTAACACCCCTAGTGTAGGTGTTATGTTTAAAGGGGTGTTTGGATTAGTGTACGTTTATACCCATTTTGGGGTTCAACGAGTCACTTGGTTATGGAATTCGTTAATTATGTTATGCTAATGGTTTTGGTTAAGTTTGGTGTATAAATGAAGTGGTAAAAGTGCTTTGTGGTGTAAATGGGTCAAAACGGGTATTTTGAAATAATACCCGTCACTTTGTAAAGCACGTTTTCGCGGGTCACGATGACTAGTTTATGCATATATTTGATGTTTATAATGTCCTAATGATTTCTGGTAGTTTTGATGTTATGTCATGTTATGGAAGTCGTTTTCTGGAAAATGGATCAAAAGTGCACAAAAATGGTTATGCAGAAAAAGAGGTGTTTGGGACAAGGTCCATTCCATTTTAGGTCAAACGGGTTAAGAATTTTGAGAAACAATGTATATGGTATATTTTTAGTTAAATGAGTGGATTACATGTGTTTAAATATAGGCTTAAAGTGTTGACTTTATGTTATAAGGTGTTACAGGTCAATTTTGGGTCATGTCATTTCCGTGTAAAAGTTTAAATTTTTAGTCAAAACGGGCACGGGGTATAATAGTTCATCAGTTATTTTTGATAATGTCCATCAGTTATTTTTTATAATGTTTAGCAGTTTTTGAAAAAAATAACGTTCATAAGTTATTTTTAATATTGTTCATCAATTACTTTTTATAACGTTCACAAGTTATTATTAATCTTTATGTGCGATATCTCACTGATATCATATCGGATTTGAATGATTTAAATTTCTAGGTAAAGAATGACCAAAAATCTACAACTTTCGTGTTTTAAGTTTTGCAAAATTCGGCCTTTAAACTAGACAAAATTAGAGCCGAAAATGCTGAAAATTTCAAAAAAATCAACACCCACTTAAAAAGTTGAAAAAAAAAAGTTGCTATTCATATATCATGATGCATACCAAATTAAAGAGAATTAAATTTTAAAAATTATGATGAAATCGATTTTTCATAAAAGTTTGTCGTTTGAAAGTTATTTACGTTTAAAGTTTTTGATTAGAATTAAACAGGTTAAAAGGACTAAAATGCCTCCTAACCGAAATTAATAAGAAAAAAGTGATGGAGTTAGTGGGTAACGCGTGTCACCAGATAATAGGCTTTATAGACTTTTTAATTTGTTTCACTTTTTAGTGGATCGCATCTCATTAGTTAATAGAAAAGAATAATGACAAAAGTGATGAATTTTCAAAATTTGTGCTTCAAAAGAAACACTAAAAAGCATTTCCCGCTCCCGCCTTCTTTTTGTTGACTTTTCAAAACATTTCAAATAAAAAATTATTTCTTTCAAAAAACGTGAAACGAAAAACATTTTGTAATCACTTCCCAGTTTTCCCACCAAAAGTATGCGTTTATTTTCACTTTTTTCTGATTATCAAGTTGTTTGAAGTTTAATATCTAGTAGCAGTAGATTAAATCAACTTTGACTCCAGGCAACATTTCGTTTTTAAGTTTACTTAGGTTGTTTTTATGTGGGTTATTGTTGAAATTTGTCTTCGTAAGTTTGAGTTTTTTTTTTTTTTTTTTTTTTTTTTTTTTTTTTTTTTTTTTTTATAAATTAATTTTCATAATTTCATTTTTTTTTTTTTTTTTTTTTTTTTTTTTTTTTTTTTTTTGTTTATAAAAACAAAAGTACCCTAAACTATTATTGAACAATCCCTTCTCATTTACAATATTATTTCTCCAATACCATAAAAACAGATAGCCACTATTNAAAAAAAAAAAAAAAAAAAAAAATACTTATGACACTCTCACCGTAAATGTTCAGTAAGGGTTCGGTTGTGATTTCGGCTTATTTTGAAATTTATGAGCTTATTAAAGTTTATTATTGTTGGAAAATTGGTTGGCAAAAATGACTTTTGACCAAATTTGGACAAAATTATTTATATGTATGTGTCATATATATAAGTAATAGTTTGTAGGTTCGTGTTCTCCTCGAAGAGAGCTTCGCAATGAGCCTTTATGTGTTCAAAATAGAGTTGATGTGAATGAGATATCGGGTCTCAAAGTTAGTCATTCGGTACCATGACTAAAGTGAAAAAGTAGTTTATTTTTTATCCCACATCGGTTGGATGGGTAAACTTAGAGGGAGTTTATTGTGTATAAATAGAGGCCCTAATTCCATAGGTTTGACACACATCAAATCAATAGATATTATTAATTTCCAACATAAGGAATACGCATCTCTTAAGATGAAATTCCTGGCAGTTTAGTTAAGTCTGACAGTACAACTTACTGTTTTGGTTGTTGTACCCTGGGAAACAGACGGCGAATCTGTCTTAAGGGAAGCGTGTCAAACACGTGCCTCGGCTTTTTATTGCTTCGTTGTTGATCTCTATTTGGTGATCGAGTAAGTCTTTTTGACTAGTTTATTGTTTAATTTAATTATCGTTTATTAGAGTTTGTCTTATGTCTATACCGACATTTTGTTTGTATTTATTTTCTGTTATTTATCTACTTTTAATTTTATTTATCGTAATTTGGTTTTTATTAATAAAAGTGTAACCGTTTCCCTACAATTATAACGTAATAAGCTTATATAAGCCCCTACAAATGTCAAAATAAGACGCAAATTCGGGGCTTATGAAATATAAGCTGGAACGAAATAAGCTCATAAGCCCACAAATAAATAAGCTTAAACAAGTCTTTGGGGGAGTTGCCAGTCAACACCCAAAAAAAAGTAGATATGTACTTTTAAGTAGATAAGTTTTTTTATTTTTTTATTTTTTTTAAAATAACTATATGGTGGCCAAATAATCATTTAACGGGTATACGAGTATCTTATTGTTTACAAGTCAATTTTACGTGTAAATTCTTAAATAAATTGGTTGGCAAAATGACTTTTGACCAACTTTGGACAAAATTATTTACATGTATATGTCATATATATAAGTAATAGTTTGTAGGTTCGCGTTCTCCTCGAAGAGAGCTTCGCAATGAGCCTTTATGTGTCCAAAATAGAGTTGATGTGAATGAGATATCGGGTCTCAAAGTTAGTTATTCGATACCATGACTAAAGTGGAAAAGTAGTTTATTTTCTATCCCACATCGGTTGGATGGGTAAACTTAGAGGGTGTCTATTGTGTATAAATAGAGGCCCTAATTCCATAGGTTTGACACACATCAAATCAATAGATATTATTAATTTCCAACATAAGGAATACGCATCTCTTAAGATGAAATTCCTGGCAGTTTAGTTAAGTCCGACAGTACAACTTACTGTTTTGGCTGTTGTACCCTGGGAAACAGACGGCGAATCTGTTTTAAGGGAAGCGTGTCAAACACGTGCCTCGGCTTTTTAGTGCTTTGTTGTTGATCTCTATTTGGTGATCGAGTAAGTCTTTTTGACTAGTTTATTGTTTAATTTAATTATTGTTTATTAGAGTTTGTCTTATGTCTATACCTACATTTTGTTTGTATTTATTTTCTGTTATTTATTTACTTTTAATTTTATTTATCGTAATTTGGTTTTTATTAATAAAAGTGTAACCGTTTTCCTACAGTTTTAAAACAGATTCTGTGTAACAGAATTAAAACACTTTTATGAAAATCAGATTAATTTAATTAACAGATTTTATACAAACTGTTTTTCTGCCGAAACCAAGATTGTGTTTCTTTGAAAATCAGTTTTATAACTAAAGAGAATTTTAATTAATAGATTTGGTATAACAGATTTATAAACGATTCTTAAATAGTTTATTGAATCAGTTTATATTGAAACCATGATGAGTTTCTTTTTCAAACTGATTTCTTTTAGTTTGTTTATTACTTATGTTATTGTTTAAATCTAAATTTATTGAAACCAATTTTGTGTTTCTTTGAATCATATTTGGTACAAGTTTATATAAACCATGTCGAGTTTATTAGATACCATATTGTTTTAATAGTTGTTGTGTTTTAATATTTACAAGTTAACTGATGGTAACATAAGTTGTAACCCTAGTGAATCTTGTGAATGTAATTGGTGCGCCGATTACTAACATGGTTTCAAATCATGATGAAATCAGATTCATTGAAACCAAGTGGAGTTTCTTTGAAACAAATCTCATAAAATACAAGTTGTTATTTTATTAGAATACTAAAATGTGTTCATTGAAACCAAGATGAGTTTGTTTGAAACAAAATCTGATAAATATACAAGATGTTATCCTATATCAGATTATTTACAATATTTCTACTAAATTGGTAGAAAAGTTTGTTTAACTTGTTTAGCTTATTTAAACCAGGTTGAGTTTAATTATAAACTAAATAAAGTTCTTGAGTCTTTATGGAATATATTTAAAAACCTTGCTGAGTTTTTTTTAGAAGAGTAAATCTATTTTGAAACCTTGCCGAGTTTCATTGTAGAATTTAGACCTATTAAGATATTCTTAAAGAAGATTGACAAAATCATATTACAAATTTGTTTTTGTTTAAAAACATTGTGTAATTTGTGACATTGTTTAATTGTTTCAATCGAAAGACTTCTTTAAAAGCGGCTTTGTATAATGGATCTTACAAAACAGTAGTGTTTTAAACAAAATTCGATGTAATCATTTTGTTAAGAAACACTTTGGATATAGCAACTTGTTAATTATTCCAAATTTAGTTTTAGACTAATAACGGAATCTCATATTAACAGAATGTTTGGAATGTCACGAGTGACATCTAAAGGATCTGCTCCCGAACTTGATGAAAGGGAGACCGATACTCGAGTTATGTGTACGGTAGATGCTTTAAAGCATTCAGATTTTATATGTCATAACTATGGGTTAAATGGCCTGAATGACATGAAAATTGTTGCCAAGGCGGGATCCGACCTTAGATAATGGTGGATTAACACTTGGGCATCATGTCATAAGTATGATGATAAGAGTTTGGTTAACTCTTTCAAAGCAGCAGAAAATGGAGAGATGCAATTTATGGGCAACTCTACAACTGCTAATAGCAAGGGAAAAAGAAATGTGATGTTGAAATTCACATGTGGAAAAGAGCTTAAGTGAACCAACATGTTGTATGTGCCAGAGATTCGTAGGAATCTTGTGTCTGGATGGTTGCTTAATAAATTTGGCTTTCTTTTTATTTTAATCAAATAAAATTGAGTTAATATTGAACAAAATTTTGGTCAGTACGGGTTATGCCCTTCATTAAATATTTAAGCTGAATCTAATTTTTTTTAATGGTTGTTTTAATTAAAATGAGTATGAATTCAGCTTATTTGATTCTATAAATGTATAGTATGGCCAACTCGGACACGTTAATTTTAACTCATTACGTTATTTAATTAAATAAACGAACACGGATTACAAAGTAAAACTTGTGTTGAAGCCAAATCGACAATGTTGTCTTTTCACTCGGTTGACCGAAAATTAACCGAACCCTTGATTCACGTGGTTTTATGTGATTTGGAATCGGTACCTACTAAGGTAGCAATTAGCGAGTACTTCATCGTAATTTTTGATGGTGGTACAAAATATTGCTATTTATACTTACTTGAGAGTAAGGATATAGACAAGATTGATCTATACAAATAAGTTGAGAATCAACTATCGAAAACAAGGCGATTCGATGTGATATCAGAGGTGAATATGTGTCTCCATTTCCAAATGTATGTGCTAAACATTGGAATAAGACACAAATTTATTGCTCCGTGTAAGCCTCAACATAATTGTTGAATGGAAATAACCGTGCCTTGAAAGATATGGCTATGCCATGTTATTAAAGTCCTGGTTTAAGCCATGGCATGTGGGGAAAACAATTCTATTGGCTACTTATCTTTTAGATAAGATCCCTTGTAAGGAAAAGATGATAGTTCTATGAACTATGGATGGAAAGAAAACCATCCTATAAGTACTTACGAATGTGGGGGGTGTCTATCCGTACCGACACCCAAGATTCAAAATATTGGATCTAAAACTGTGGATTGCATATTTTGTGATATGCTCGTTACAGTAGTGCTTATCATTTATTTGGATATGATTCAGAAAATCCGAATATATACAAAGATACGATAATGGAATCAAGGGAAACTTTCATTGTTTGAAATTGTGTTTCCTTATTTATCCGAGGAAAATGGATGTTCATCTAGACTAGATGATATAGTTTTCCATGATGAGAGGCAACTAAATGATGATGTCCTTCATGATGAGAGACATCAAGATGATAAGGTTGTTCTAATAAGAGACAACAAGAGATTGATTATGATCTCCATTATGTGAGACAAGATAAACCTGGAAGAATAAGTTGAACTAAAAAGAAGCAAACGGGCAAGAAACGGGAAATCGTTTGGACCTAGTTTTGTTTCTTTTATGGTTGAAAATAAACCTACTTCTTACAAAGAAACGGTAAGTTCCTCAGGATGACCTCAATGGAAAGAAGCCATCATATGTGAAATAGATTATATTTTACAAAAAGGATACATTAGCTCGTGGTTTTACCTCTTGATGGTAAACCACTAGGCTACAAATGGTTTATAACTAACAACCACAAAAGTCATCGATGGAACCATTGATAAGGTATCAAGCAATATAGGTAATTAAAGAGTTTGGACAAAAGAAGGTCTAGCTAACTTTGATACATATTCGTGAGTTGCTCGAATAACCTATATTAGGATGCTACTTGCTATTGCCGTTTTAAGAAATTTGGAAGTTTACCAAAATATATGTGAGAATGGCATTTCTAAATAGGGATTTAGAAGAAAAAATCTACATGAACCAACCTGAGGGTTTCATGGCTCGTAGACAAGAGAGAAAAGTTTGTAGGCTTGTTAAGTCACTATACGGCTTAGGAAAAGCTCCCAAACAATGACATCAAAATTTTCTACTACATCAAGTTTCAGAACGTGGATACAAAATAAATGGATGTATGTGAAAAAAAAATCACTTGTATATATGTAATTGTGTGTTTATACATAGATGGTATACTTATCACTCGAAGTGATAACAAGATGAACAAATCCGCTAATGAAATTTTGGAGTCAAGATTTGACATGAACTACATTGGTTGTTCGATATGGTTCTTGGAACTAAGATCATATAAAACCAGATGGATTTGTTTTGAAGTCAAAAACACTAAAAGGACAATATTCTTAAGAGGTTCAATGTGGGGGATTCCGGCCTAGCTAGAACTCCAATGACATCTTTTTAAATCTATTTATAATAGAGGTAGAGGTGTTGCCCATTTTGAATACTCAAAGAATATTGGGCGTCTTATGTGTCTAATGACGTGTGTGAACCTGATTTATCAGTTATAATCAGGTTAAGTAAATATACCAGTAATTCAAGTGATGACCACTTGAATAGTATTACACGAGTACTATGTTACTTATGATATTGCATTGGAAGAAATCCAACTGCTATCTAATGATAGAGTAATGCAAATATAGATTCTTACATAAATAATATAGATCCACTAGAGCGGATATATTGACTCTACGTGGGAAGCTGTGTCTTAGAAATCTTAAACGGATTTCAAACAGACTTTTATAGCTAAATCTATGATGAAATTTAAATTTATCATTTGAGATAAATTTATAGAATATGCGGGATATCTGCATTAATTCGTAGAGGACATACCAAGATGGCGTAAACCGGTAACGACCATCTATATAAAGTGTGATAGTCAATTGAAAAATTGACAGAGCTCATATCACAATGTAAAATGGTAAGTCGAGACATATCCATCATAGACATTGATTGGTGCGACAACTACTCTCAACTAGAGTTATCACGATCGATTACGTAAAGTCAATGGATAACATCGCGGATCCGCTTACGAAAGGCTTAAGCAGAGAGTTAGTTAGTAAGTCGTCTAAAGGAATGAGACTAAAGCCCTTAAATGAATGAGTTTATATGAAGGAAAACCTAACCCAGTTGACTGGAGATCCCAAGATCTGGGTTCAATAGGACAACCTAATCATATAAATGTAGGGGAAGTCACGTCACTATGGGGGAGTTACTTAACATTGTAACTTCCTAGTCCATTCCTGTAATAAATGTGACTTGTTGAGAGGTTAAACATATGGCTTTTATGATTTAAGATGAAATCATAAAGCTTAATGATTCAAGATGAAATCACCTATGTGAGAGAGAAGTGGGGTCGCTTCAAAGGGAATTGTGGGGGGTGTAAATCCTAAGAGCTCTTGCAGAACCAGGCAAATGTTCAGGACCATAATGAACAGGACTATGAGGACTTAACAATGTTAGGGAGAGTCTTGTGTGAGTGTGTATTGTCGTCTATGTAAACAGATGTTGAGTTCAAGGACATCGCGTCTACTCAGATCTAGGAGACTAAGTGCATCTCACAAGGGAAGGTTCAAAGGGTCACACCTACCTATCCTTTGCAAGATTCAACTATTGGAATTTCATCGTAATTTTTGTGTATTACGACCGATCTCCATTCATGTGGGGGATTGTTAAAAAATTGGTTGGCAAAAATGACTTTTGACCAACTTTGGACAAAATTATTTACATGTATATGTCATATATATAAGTAATAGTTTGTAGGTTCGCGTTCTCCTCGAAGAGAGCTTCGCCATGAGCCTTTATGTGTCCAAAATAGAGTTGATGTGAATGAGATATCGGGTCTCAAAGTTAGTCATTCGATACCATGACTAAAGTGAAAAAGTAGTTTATTTTCTATCCCACATCGGTTGGATGGGTAAACTTAGAGGGAGTCTATTGTGTATAAATAGAGGCCCTAATTCCATAGGTTTGACACACATCAAATCAATAGATATTATTGATTTCCAACATAAGGAATACGCATCTCTTAAGATGAAATTCCTGGCAGTTTAGTTAAGTCCGACAGTACAACTTACTGTTTTGGCTGTTTTACCCTGGGAAACAGACGGCGAATCTGTTTTAAGGGAAGCGTGTCAAACACGTGCCTCGGCTTTTTAGTGCTTCGTTGTTGATCTCTATTTGGTGATCGAGTAAGTCTTTTTGACTAGTTTATTGTTTAATTTAATTATCATTTATTAGAGTTTGTCTTATGTTTATACCTACATTTTGTTTGTATTTATTTTCTGTTATTTATTTACTTTTAATTTTATTTATCGCAATTTGGTTTTTATTAATAAAAGTGTAACCGTTTCCCTACAATTATAACGTAATAAGCTTATATAAGCCCCTACAAATGTCAAAATAAGACACAAATTCGTGGCTTATGAAATATAAGCCTAAACGAAAGAAGCTCATAAGCCCACAAATAAATAAGCTTAAACAAGTCTTTGGGGGAGTTGCTAGTCAACACCCAAAAAAAAGTAGATATGTACTTTTAAGTAGAAAAGGTTTTTTTTTTTTTTTTTTTTTTTTTTTTTNTTTTAAATAACTATATGGTGGCCAAATAATCATTTAACGGGTATGCGAGTATCTTATTGTTTACAAGTCAATTTTACGTGTAAATTCTTAAATAAATAAAATTTTCTCAAACATTCAAACATTTGAATCACATCAAAACACTTATTTTGCAACGTGATTTGCGCGTTGATTCTTATTAATGCAGTACATAGGTTGGATGGTGAAAAGGATAACAAGAATTTAACGAAATCAACTTTCATTATTTAAGAGCATAGGTGTGTAGCTTTAGTTATACCCAAGCATAATATATTCTAGATGCTTTACGTAGTTTTACACACACTGGTGACATTTTGCCAGTTTGCTAAGTCTAAATTAAACTAATAAGCTGTTTTTGTGAAACACATGAAACTGATTATTTGCAATCTAAAATGCCCTCTTAGTGATTAAATAATCATTTGCCGAATAGTAGTTTCAACTAAACTAATTATGAGTGTCTCATTATTAAGGGTTATTTTACAGTAAATTCTTATGAAAAATGACTCTTATGCCTAATTAGCAAGCTTACTTGTATGCCTAGTGATTTAATTGGTGGATTTGAAAAAGTGATTAGTTGGAATTTGGAGAGAAAAATGTGTAATACAATTGTACAATTAATTTATGCATTAGGCAGGCATTTAGGCATAGATTTGTAGGCCTAAATAGCATTACTTAATTCTTATATAACCAACGAGCACGTTCATACATTGTTATTTTCTATGACAATATCAACCAACTGAATCACAGTCAAACACACTATTCTGCAACGGGTTTTGTGAGAAGTATCTTATTGTTACATATCATATAATCACTTTAAAATGCAATGCCAAACACCCATCCACAACATAGTTTGAACATGCTGTTATATTTTTAGTTGTTTACTAGTTTTATGGGAGCTTGCTATTTTTTATTTGATATTAGTATTGTTTGACATTTTATCTGATGTTATATATGTTTCTAAACGTTTAAGTAACATTCACTCTGCTTAAATTAATGTTGGATTGTAGTTTTGTGTTCTCTTAAGTTTATTGGCCTAAAATAGGTCCTTTTGCAGTGACGAAAGAAATCCTAGCTCTAAAAACTTTTTCTGGATGACGACCTTAAAAATGTGCGAGAATAATGAAGCTGAAAACCTTGTCCCTATAGATGTTGACAGTGATAGTCTCGATAGCGTTAATATCAAGGTACCTAAAAATCTTGTAAAGAAACTGCATCGTTCAAATAGATTAAAAAGTGAGAAGAGTTTTCCTATAAGGGCATACATCTACACCGATGATGATGACGAAAAAAGTGTTTCTCCTATGAACTTATCAAAGAGAAAAAGGATGTATCCCGGAAGAGGTCCCAATAACAGTTTTGGTCCCGGCATGCAATTAGGTGGTGATTCAGGTGAAAATGATGTTCATGATTGTGAGTTTATTGTTAGGTCACCATATTGTAAACACAAGTATTGATTTGATAGAAATAAGATGAGAAATAGAGTTTGGTTGATTAGATCAAATATGAAGAATAAAAGTGCAAGAGTTTCCTTATGTAAATGAAATAACCAACAAGAAATAGGATTACATGAGTGTCCTGTTTATAGGAGAGGAGCTAGGGCAACACTTCCCTATTCCTTCCTTTCTTAAACGTGTGGGCTTAAGGCCCATTGGACGTGTAATGGACCTTACACATTTACATGATAAGTTAAATATTCTAGCAACCTATTACAAATACTGAAATAACCGAGACTTGATTAAATGTTGATAAACTTAGGTCCTAACAATCTCCCCCTAAGGATCGGTTATGAAGGAGTGATGTTCGTCACGGTCATTTGAGGTTGCTTGACGTCTTTGGCTTTGGACTTTAGTTGTTGACTTTCATAGCTTTAGACGTCTTCAAAAATGATTAGTGGAAATGATTCATCGTTCTTTGTTCTTTATCTTTGCTGATGAGATAGTGATCACATGATGTGGTAGTCTGCCATTCGTCACTCTCTTAGACTCCAGTGGATCTGCATCTTTCCGACATGCTCATACATCTTTGACGTTTGAAACTTTTATTTGTGAGTAGCTCTCTTTTTATTGATGAAGATTCTTAGTGTTGACGTAGAGTTCTTCTTTAGACATTGCTTTGCTTTAGATCGTTATTCTTTAATACTTTGTAGATTCTTTTGGCATGGAATCTATCTTTGACTTTTGTGTTGCTTCGATCTTTCATGAGAGCTTTCATAGTTGTTGAGATGTAAGTATGAGCATGTGGAAGCTGATGTTCAGGATGGTGGTTGTACCTGCATTGAAACAGTTAGCAATAATACATCCGGTACTTACAGGTTTGAAGTTAGAATTCATCAACAGCATAGTGTGAAGACTCCTTCTAATCCTTACCAAGGCCGTTCCTAATCGGATACCCCCTAGAGAGCTTACACAGACATACATACGTACACCCACGATTAGGTGAGTCGCTGGAGATCACCCCACAACTGTAGACCGTTTGAAACCATCGAACACACTAAGCGTAATCCACAAGGAATCACCGAAGTGACCTGCTGTCAGGGCTGTTTGATGTTGACCCTGGCAGGATTTCCGTTCAATCATTCGAGAAATACATAATTAAATCCCTCATAAACGTTCAAGGCAGATTGCTAAGATCTGCGAAGGACTCGATAATTTACACTTAGTGTCCAATGATGCAAGACACTTAGTGTAGAAGTATTTTGTGTTCCTAAGAGATCTTTTACGTTATCTCGTGGCTCTAGACTCGATAAGTGCACATTTGGTTTCCTATGCGGAGGCATGGAGCAGAGGGCCTCCTGTTTCAATATCAATCATCTCTAATAGACGATCGATAGATTACACTGGTTCCCTGTGAGAATGAAACAAACATCTTTTGAGAGATGCCTGAGTGGCTAAGAAGGTTTAGGTGCATTGCGTCACTGGGTCCATGACGTCTTTATCTTCAATACCGGTGTCGCCTTAGCAACATCCAGTAGCATATGAATTGAACCCGGTGTCTGACCTATAGTTGATAAAATGGAGGGCTATTTCATTTCACCCTTTTCATTCATTTTCTTTTTAATTCTTCAACCCCTTCTTTCCCCTTTCATTCTTTTTTTCCTTTTGTTATATCATACCTAAGGACTTCTAATTACTAACTATTAGTGATGTCCTTGGGTAGATCCCTCCGGTTTAGGCGGATCATAGGACGTTTTTTCCTATCCTTAGTCACCTTGTAACTCCATGACTATCCTATTGATGCCTTTAAACCAAATCATTGAAAATCTCTCAAAGTGTTTATGAGTATAAAACTTTTTGTTAACACTTTGAGGTTTTGGATTTTTTATGAAAGACTCCCCCTCCACATATGCTTATGAATGTTTTCAGAAATTTGCATATGCGGGAAGAGTTAGGCACATTTGAATTGATCCACTCTTAATAGACATATACCCAAGGGCCACGTTTACGTTGCTTAGTTAAAGGGATGCATTATCAGTTTTTAGGTGATAACTAGCCCTAATAACTAACTTGAAGTTGTTAACATTCCTAAAAGGAAGTTAGACCCATCAAAGTAAACGTCTAGAAAGAGTTTCTCGAAATGGTACTTTCTACTCGGATAAATCCTTTCGAATACTAACTTTTGTTGTTTCGTCAATTCGTGGGTCAATTCTGAGTTGAGCTCGCACAAGATAAGACTTTTGACATCATATTTTAATCACTTTTCTTCTTCTCCCCCTCAAAAATAGCATATCAAATGTTGTTTTTGTTAACGTTTTGATTAAAATATGCCTTTTTAAGTTTTATGAGGAGAAATCAACAAGACTTTAAGATTTAAGAACGATGTTTAATATCAAGTACTCCCCCTCAACAAGTGATTACTTATTGAGGTGTAATACTTGTCTTTTGAGCAGAATTGTAGAAATCATGAAAAGTTTGATAATTCTACTCAAAAGTAAGAAGCTTCCGCTCCTTATATTAGGATTGTGGCACTGATGCGTACCACAGGGTCCTTTAAATACAAAGTGCGGGTTGTACACTGTTATGTGTGCACAAGCCTTAGTAATTACAAATCAATTCAAATAAATGAAAATATTGAAATGTTGGTACCGGAAGAATGTAAGCTGAAGTTCATCATTCGACTATGCATCAAAGTCTGTGAACTGTGGATCTGGTCGTCTAAATGTCAAGACCGGAAATGAAGGACGAATACCAATGTAGCTTTCCAGCCTTCTGATCTGTTGGCGACGGTACAACCTTTCTTCAATGGTGTGGACAAAGTTGCGTATCATTCTGCGTCCATTAGCTTTCCACCTTGTTTCTCGACCTTCTTTCAACCTCTTCTTCTCATCATCTAACCTTTCTGCCAATCCATCACGAACTCTTAGAAGTGTCTCGTCACAAAACTTCGGAATTTCATCGAACCGCATAAGACGAAGTTTATTCTTCTTGTTGAGGTAGATGATTCCGAACGATGGTTGTTGCACGAGAGTATACTGTGATAACTCTAGAATTCCTGGAAATATGAGCTGTGGTTTGGTGAGGTTGATGGTGTTCTGATAACTCTCCACGCCTAGTTGAAGATCTTCCACCCTTTCTTGAACTATAACCCGTCTGATGTAGAGTAGTAGAGACGCGATGAAGTTGTATAGAGTTTCCCTTGGGAAGTTAAGCATTTTTCCTTGAACCTTCTCCAAATACATGTCTTCAATGTCATTCAGGTTCAAATCTGGGAAGTCTGCTTCACAAAACTTGTACTTCTTCTCGTCCAGTCTCTTGACGACGATTTCCTTCATGAAAGCGTAGTTGAATCTTTTCTCTTCCACGATCTCCATTATGGCAACGATACGAAGCGGTTGCTTCACATTTTCACTAGACTTGAGATGTAGTCTGTGGGTATAGCCAAGCTTTCATTTTTCCGGCCAGTGTTGAATACCGAGAAGAGCTTCTCTGTTGTATGTCACAACTGATTTGCAGTAGATTGGTGCAGACTCTTCAATGTCAGGTAATTCGTATCGGGCTGCTGGAATTGAAAGTGTCAATGAGATGCATAACGTTCCTTTGAAGTTTCGTGAGCGTGTTGGAGATATCGGAAGTCCGTTGTTGAAGAAGTGTCTGTAAGGGATCTTGGGTCTATCTGGAAAGCCTAGTAGAGGCAACTGTTGATCCCAGTTGAGCAATTGATCTAGAATTACTATCTTAGATAAACCAAGACAATAATGTATAGAAGCTGACTTGTAACAAACTTAATCAATACGCGGAATTTACTGATTAACTTAAGAGGAACACAAACACAATTATATCACCACTTAAACACTTCAATATATTGAATACGAGCACCCTGAATAGTGCTAGGGTTTTACAACCTTGAAGTGAATACAATGCTAGAATAATACGTACTCTAGTCTAACCCTAGGATCTCCTTTTATACACCAAGGAACCCTACAGGTTTACATCGACTTCCTACCCAAGACTAAGATATTCTAACATTATAGAATATTACACAAAATCTATTCTATAAATACAAACACACGTATATACACTTATCACATAAGCAGCAGAGTCTTAGCAGTATTCTTCCAGCAGTAGAGTCTCAGCAGTTGTTAGGTCACCATATTAGTAAACACAAGTATTCAAATGAGAGAAATGAGATGAGAAATAGACTTGGTTGATTAAGATCAATATGAAAGATGAAAGAACAAGAGTTTCCTTAAGATATGAAATTAACCAACATTTGATACAAGAGATATGATGTCCTATTTATAGGAGAGGGATAGGGCAACACTCCCTTCCTTCCTATCTTACTAGTTCGTGTGCTTTTATGGCACATTGGACATTTATTGGACTCGTTTATAACCATACGAGTAACTAACATAATTAAGATAAAAGTGATAATTCTAGCAACCTATTACATT
>LBNU01002562.1:11483-44242 GCA_014162995.1 Artemisia annua
CCAATAAGTCCAACGATAATACTACACGACTTATTAACGTTAACTCAATCCAATAAGTCCAACGATAATACTACACGACTTATTACTCGATAACGTCGGTTTGAAACTAGTTATATAATGTACTCGAATATTTAATAGTCCATGCCGAAAGAATTATTTGCTTTCGGGATCCGTTATGGTCCGTACGTCCAAATATTTCCTTTATCGTTTATGGTTCTCATTCGTTAGTTATGCTTTAATAAGGCGTCGATAAATATTAATTTCTAACGATTAATAGTTATCGTTGCGTTATTATTATTATTCGTTTATTACATCACTTAGGTATTATGTAAGTTAGTTGATATGTGTTAAATCACATATCGTTTATTCACCATTTTAAGACCAAAAAGACCAAAAACGCTAACAAATGCCAAAGATATATGTGTTTTTGCGTTTCTGATTGTGCAGGTATGGATATTGCAAAAACGGACTTGAATCACACAAAAAACGATCAAGAACGAGCACGGGATTGGAAAAGGATCAAAAGCCGGAACCGGGAAGCATTTTTCACATTTGAAGCTCAGAATGGCAAAATTAGTCCTCAATGAATCAACATTTGTCAAGTTTAGTCCCTGGTTAAATTTACACAATTGGTCCTTAAATTTCAGAAATTTACAAAGTTGGTCCTTGTAATTCTTTATAAACCAAAGCTGCCAAGTCTATAAACATTTAAACCCAAAACCCCACCAAAGCCCATATCTCTAACCAGCCCAAAACATTTACCCAACTTTTATAAAACCCAGAACCCGCAACCCATTTCACAATACCCGGTCTACAAACCAAATAATTATAAAAAAAAGTACACGCGCCATTTTATTTTATTTTTCCCCAATTCACTTTTACACCCAGCATATGAACCCTAATCTCATTTCCACC
The DNA here is from genome assembly GCA_014162995.1 of Artemisia annua. Lineage (NCBI taxonomy): Eukaryota > Viridiplantae > Streptophyta > Magnoliopsida > Asterales > Asteraceae > Artemisia > Artemisia annua. Next base: position 12,399 of record LBNU01002562.1, read on the forward strand.
TAAAATTACCTCGTATTAAGGACAATCAGGTCAATTAACCAATCCCTGACAAGACCTGACAACAGGGAATGACATGTGGCAGATGATGATTGGCTGGGACGCGTCATTTGAAGGATTCCAAGCCTCTGATTGGTTCGCGTTTGTCACAAAGGATCTAAAAAGGATATTCGATGGAGATGCTCTCTTCTGGATCCTTCTGAAGACCCCTCACTCAGGCTATATAAAGAGCTCATCACTTCACAATTCGTTTGGTTAGATGTTAGGATTAGGAGTAGGTTAGTATAAAAGATTTAGTGTAATTTTTAGTTCCAGCTTATTGTATTTCTCTAAACTTTCAGTCTGTATTCATTTTCAGTTTCAATAAAATTTTAGTTTTCATTTAATTTCCTTGCAATTTCATGTTTTCAATTCTGTTTCAAGTTCCAAATTATTTTTCTCTTAAACATTAGCTTGCTATGAAAACTAGTTCTGATCAAATAGATAATGGTAGTAAACTGAGAAGATCATAGAGAATCAGTAGTGGTGAATTGATGATCCAGTGGTGATATAGTGGTGTTCAGAAGTATTTTTAAGCCTATCCAAAGATAGGCTTCCCAGGAGTATACCCTCACTGTGTGAGGCTTCATTTGAGTTCAGTGAGTATTTCCTGTAATTCTTTAGTCCATTTTATTTGATCTGAAAAGTTCTAGTTGATTGGTGTTATTGAATTTGATTTGAGCTTACTGAGTATTAGTTATCATAATTTGAGTTTGTTTAATTGAATTGATATTAGCTACTTAGAATTTTGGTAGTTAACTGTGATGCATTTAGTGTACCTGTGATTTTGTGAATTAGAGTAAAATTGCTTCTGTTTGTTGTTGATTTGAAGTACTTAAGACCTTAGTGATTGATTGAGATCAAAGTGGTGGTGTTTAGAGGCTTAAATCTAAGTTTTGTAGTGTAAAACTCACATTAAAGGACTGTTTGGCATTAGTATAATTTCTAGGATTTGATCACCTTTGTTCTTGAAATCTCAGTGTTTCAGCTCTCAACCATTAAAGCTAGTAGTTTGAGAGTTGATTTTTGCATTTTCTTGTAGACTAATAATTTTTTTAGTTGATACTCTTAATTTCCCTAGCTTTTAACTGTTTTTATTAGTAAGTGAGGTTAGATTCATTGGTAGGTCTCTTTAGTTGATTTCTATACTTGAAATTAGTTCACAAGAGGATATTAGACATGTGCAATAGCTGGTACTCTAGTGTTAAAAGCCAAATTCTCACAGTTACATCGTTTTGTACCCATTTTCATTACTGATTCAGCAGCCTAAATACTTTTTGCATTTCCAATTCTAGGTAAGATATAGTAGAACTTAGTCTCTAAGTTTTGTTTAGTAAGTAGCTTATAGGTTTTATTTGATTCATCAGTGCTTATGTTAATGGTTAGAGCTTTCTAGTAGTTTAAATGGTGCCCTGCAAGTAAGCACATAAGTTGTTTCAGACCTGCATTAGACTTGTCCCAACCAGACTTTTGCATCAGCCTTAGCTAATTCACTAGTGTAGCTTTTAGTTAGAAATTTGATCCTTGTGATAGTTTATAGTAGTAGCTTTATATTTCTGTGCTTATTCTTCTATTTGATGTCCATTTGCTTACCATAATCTTGACTGCTATTAGGCTTAGTAAGCTACTTTTGCTCAGTTTGGATTGGTTAGATATACTTTCTTGCTTTTGTTAACTGCTCTTATTCTTCCCTTTTATCTTTTTATTAGTTAAGTTTTATAAAAGTTGTTAGTTTTAAGAATGATAATTTTCATTAGTTTAATGAGTTTTTTTAAATAAAAATGTAAAAATAAAAAGTTTCAATAAAGAAATACCAAGGGGACTCGAACCCCTGACCTCTTGCACCATACAGCCTTACACTACAACTCCTGAACCAAAAGTACCCTTGGGTTTTTCTTGTTACACATCTCTCATTTAATTCTTTTATCAACATGTTTTCCTAACTAGCTTATAAACTGTTTTAGCTTATTCAAGCTTTTCAAAGTAGCTTTTCAAGTTTTTTTTATTTTTCTTATATTACTGCAAGAATAATTGACTTCTAGAAAAAATTTCAAAATTATTGTCTTTCATTTTCTATTTTTAGTCAATTATTTTCTTTTATAAAGTTTTTAATTCATAATAAACTCATAAAAAGTCGAAACAATAATTTTCTTTTTCACATAATTTTCTTTTAGCTTTTAGAACGTAGAAAAACTATTTTCGTGCCCGTAGGATTAGTATAGCTTAGATTTCGCGTTTTATTTTGTTACGTAGACGTTTTATTTTTAATTCGCGTTTATGGTTTTATCATTTGTGCTTAATATGCTTGTACGTTTAGCTCTATTAGTTAATTTTGATTGTTAATTCATATAATTTGTAGTATAAATCCAAATCAAAACAATTTTTCTCTATTCACTTCACTCACACACATTCGTTTTCGACTTTTTCGCCGTCAAATCTTCGCTGGGACAACGACCCGAGAATTATTTTCACAAATAATTCTTTGGAAAAATATACTACAAAATACCTACATCATTAGTATATGTACATACATATATATGTGCTAGCAATTATATATATATACGTACACTTCCAAACTTACTTAATATTTAAGTTCGTTGAAATAAACGATTTCTAACGAATCATTACATATTCAAGTCCACGTGTCCGAGTCATGACCTCTCGTCCACATAACTACTCAAAGTCCAATGTCCAAATGAAATCGGCATCGTCAAAGTCAATCAAGACTAAAAAGTCAAGATGACCTCAACATGCACAAACAATAATCACACAAAATATATAAGTCCCGATGTCCAATAATACTCCAAACACCAATCAATTCGAGGTCGTCTACGACACTCGTTCTAATCCTATCTCCGTTCCACTAAAAGTATTCAACCTTATAACTCCGGAAATTCGATCCAAACACAAGGAAACAAACGTTAGTTACAAGTGAATATATATACACTTAGTCACGTATTTCACCAAAATAATACTCATAACCACAAAATACTCGTTTTCACATAAAACTATATTTTCCGTTACCAAATATACGTATTACTCCCATTTACCTCAATGTTTCACATAATTCACGTAATACACATAAACATATACCACAAGCATACTAGTCACAATATTCCACGTTTTACCAATGTTTTCCGACAACTTAACCATTTTACCACTTTCAAGTGTATATCCCGACACAATTCTACATATTACCATATTCGTCACAAATTCGCATAACGCGCCAAAACGAGCTACTAAATCATACACGTACCAAGTAAATAACCACAAAATGACCACAAGGACTAACCCGTGCCCACTAGGCCACGGCTACCTTGGGTAGCGAGCCAAAACCTTCGGCCTAGGGCCTTAGGTGCTCGACTTCACAACCAAACACTCCCTAAACTTACCAATCTTGTTCCAAACACTACCAAATCATTACCAAATCATGCTAGGAACATACTACAACAACCAATATCATCAAAATGGGTCAAAACACCAAAAACAATAATGGGTCGTGGGTCAAACCCACGGTTTGACCACAAATCCGAATCCAAATCACTTCTAAACGATACCAAACTTGTTTCTCTTATGTTTTTATTAACCAAAACGTATTAAAACATCAAAACCCACTTAGTTTTACCCAAACTTTACAAGAATTCGTGGGTTTGACTTGTAACAAAGTCAAACCTTCAAGAAATACTTACCACTTTACCTTTTCTTCAAACCAAACAAGATTTCAACAACAAAAGTGATGAAAACAATAGTAAACCCCACGAATTTAAATGGGTTTTAGGGTTTTGGGTCGTTTTGATGTATAAAAATTATATAGGAATGATTGGAAATGGATGGGGATTAAGTTTTTGAGCTTGGATTATAAAAAAATGAATGTGTGTGTGTGTTTGGTGTGTGGCCGGCGCAAGAAGAAGGAGAGGAAGGAGAAGAGAAGTAGGGTTTTGTTTTTGGATAAAAATGGGATAAGGGTGTTTATGTTGTTGTAAGTTTAAGCTTTTGGCAAAAATGGTCCCCTTAGTTATTAGTTTTTAGAGTTTAGTTGAACTAGGGAACCCAAAACTTTTACTTTTCTCAAACTTACCCCAAAACATATTTTTGAGTTCATAAGTCTAGCCGGTAGCCACCAAATTCGTTTTTAAGTACACACCACGTGTTTTACAATAAATTCCCCAATATATTTCCAAAAGTTCTTTTACTTAACGGACCCAATCAAAAACATATTTTTATGACTCGGGTAAACTAAGTGAATTTTTATGTCAAAAGATTCTCAATCGTTACTAGTCCAAAAATACGTTTCATTAGGATTTCTAGTGCCAAAGTCAAATAGTGCCTAACGCGAAGTACTCAAATAGCCTAATTATTACTCAAAACGATAAACGTTTGATATATATTCAACTTTCCAATCCAAATTCCTCAAAATCATTTTACTTCAATACTCGGGTTTATAAAAATAGTAATGCAGAAGTTTTTAAAAGTCACCCAAATTTACCAGTTGTCACAAATGCATATGACACTTCCAAAGGCAAACATCCTGCCACGAAGCGCAGACATGAAATCCTCGTTTTCTTTACACTTACTCTCAGTAATAGTTTTTAATAGCATAGTTTTTAAGAACAATGACAAAATGAAGCTCTTGATAACTACTTTTTAATGTAGTTTTAAAATACTTCTCACATAAAATTTCAAAAAATTGCATGAAAACTTTTAAGTTTTAACAACTGTTTTCGAATGCAATTTGTATAAAAAATAGAAGGTTTTGTTTTATTTAATACTAACATTTTCTAAGAACATTCTCATAAGAAAACTGAAAAGACTGAAAGCCCTTTTGGTCACAAATTTTTGAGATTTTTTTTTAAGAATGAAAAATCTCATTTATCAAAATTTGACTAGAACTTTGAATTAAATTCATTTACATACCAAACATTTAGTTACATATCAAGTGATCAATTTTAGCCACTCATTTTTTAAATTCGATAACAAACCCGCTTTCACCCCCTCTTTTTTTCAAAATTTAATATCTCTTAAACCGCTAATCTTTAAACGAAAAAAATTACACCATTGCGACGTAAAAAATTACACCATTACATACCAAACTTTTTTTTTTTCTTTTTTTTAAAAAAAAGCTTTTTTCTATATTTTTCCTTCTATGTTTCTACACCCCTTGGGATTTTCAATTTGATTTAAGTTATTTACATACCAAACATTTAGTTACATACCAAGTGACCAATCATAACCACTCATTTTTTAGATTTGATGACAAACCCACTTTCACTTTTTTTTTTCAAAATTTAATATCTCTTAAACCGCTAATGTTTTTTCATTACTAACTTAGATGTTTATTAATCTCCCTTCTTTTTTCTTAACAAAACAATCAATGGTTGAAATTTGTCCCTTAATATATGGAAAAAAAAAATTGGTATGTAAAATAACTATCATTTTTCAATTTTCTGAAAAATATCCTCTAAACGTGTTTTGTAAACTTATAACTTTTATCTAGGGATAAACACCCTTCTCCTTTCCCGAAAAAATCAAAATAGAAAATTTACTTTTTTCTACAATTAAACGCACCTTAATAATCTATATATCTATCGTTACTTACAATATTTTGTTATTTTCTCACATAAAAATTCAAACAACGTTTTCTTAATGAAATAGTTGCATTAACAATATTCGCACCGAAAATTTAAAAAATATGCAAGACAACTTTTTTTAATGTAGTTTCTAGAAAAAGAGTGGTTTTTTTTTTTTTTTTTTTTTTTTTTTTTTTTTTTTTTTTAAACCCAATATTAATAATTTTAAAAAATCCATCCATAAACTTTACCATATAAGACACTATATTACAAATTAATGAATTATAAATGTTATTATTATTATTATTATTGTGTTTGTTTATAATTGATAAAAATAAATGATTATAAAATGGTGATGTTATTGTTAAACAAGTTTCAAAGTAAATGAGGTTAATTAGTACAATTGTAATCTTTTGTTGTTGTTGTTTTTGTTTTAAACCTTTATATTTAAGCTTTTTTGTATTTTAATGGCTCGTCATATTTTTGCTCTCCACTTCGCGCTCAGTCCTGATTTGTATTTCAATCATAATTTCGCAATTACGTCTGTTTGTCGCAATAAAATTCCATTGCTACGTTGATGCTCGCCTAATCTAACCAAAGGTTAAACATGTCAAATTATATTTCAACGTTGGGCTTTAAGGATTATTTAAGCCTTGGTGGCCGTGTGAACGCATATAAAGGTCCAAAGATCCCTTCACAAACTAACGTATCTTCACCATAAATATATCTCACAGACGAATAACAGTGTACCACGTATGTCTGTGAGGATAGCAATGTGACCACGCTCATGAAATATAAGAACTTTACATACTTTTGTGGACTACGACAATTTAACCAATAATTGTATGCCATGTAGACAAAGAAGATTACAGCCTCACAGGTGTACAAATTAGTCGAATCGAGTTGGCAAAATCTTTGGTCAAAATCCGGCCACAAATACCCATTTTGGCTTGGTCCATTGGAAAGAAGAAAAAGTTATACCTTTTGTAGTTACATGTTCATATTGGTTGCTAGTTGCCTAGTTTCATTCATCATGTGTAACGAGGTAATGATTGTTAGTAAAATGCGATACCTGAAAAGTCTATATTTGTTGGCCAAGTCTTTCGAGCTTTTGAGAACAAGGATGGAAAAGGTATAGAGAGATGATTGGATTAAAAAGAGAAAATTATCGTAAGTAAATTCTTTTTGACAGTATGTTACAAAAATGGACCGTACATATAAAATTTACGAAAATGATCTAACAATGTAAACCGTTAGATGAAAGACACTTTATTCATCAACGACTCTAATTTTGACTCAACACAAAAAGACAAAAATTAAGCGCATATAAAGCTAGTGCGCTTGAATTAATATTAAAAAAACCATAAAATGACAAAACTCAAGTGCAGAGGATCACAAAATGACAAAGCTCGAATGCATATTAACATTTATGCGCTTCATTTAATATTAAAAATCACAAAAAATCACAAAATCAATGCACTAAAGACAAAAGGTGGTGCATGTTTTTTTCTTACGCGACTAAAAATGTACGCTTTTATATATATACATTAAACTATCTCATTCATCCAATTAAAATGCTTAATTCGCCTACGCGACATTGAGCTATCTCATTGATCCAATTAAAAACTCTTCAAATATTTGATTGTCCATTTTGGCATTTTGTTTGTTCTCTTACTCCGTATTATTTAAGAGGTTTTTTCAAATATTTGATTCTCTATTTTGGTAGTTTGTCTGTTCTCTTATTATATAAGAGGTTTATATAAAGTAAACAAAATTAACAAATACCAAGAATATATTTCCTTTTAAACATTTTGTTAAAACATTAGAGTTTCGATCATTTTTTGCAATAAAAGTTTTGAAATTAATATTATTTATCTTATCATCCCAAGCAAACCAAAAGCAAATAGCTAAAAGAAGCAAATAAAGAAAAATTTTATATGTTTTACCTAAACTTTCGATTGTAAATAACAAATCAATGAAGTGTAACTCCGTTAATAATGGGTGGTCATCTTTGCACCCAACAAGCCAATGTCAAGAGTCAATCATTGGCAATCATAGCTAAACCGCATAGTAAGTCATGTATATCCTCCACATTACAAAAAGACATGCAATTATGGGCCGATTCGGGTTACCGATTGTTTAACTTTTGCACCTAACTATATAAAAAATAGTTCTATTTATTGAATGCATTACGTATGCGAGATAGTATGTCCATTTTTAATAAGGATTTGCTATATAATGCCCATTGTGGTTAGGATAAATATAAAAAGAGATTTAGGCTTTATTAAATTAAAAATCACATATATTTAAGGTAATTTGTATAAATAAAAGTAATTTTATGTTTATTTATTGTGCGTTAAATAAATAACTACTTTAAATATGACAAGAGTTAGTTATTTAATTTCTTTTAAATATTGTTGTATAACAAATCCCTTTTAGTATATACATTGCTTCGATAATTTGCAGCATAATCTAAGCCCTAAACTTAATAGACCTCAAGACCACAATTAGACTTTTACCAATTAACCTAATTGTGTAAGGTTTGTCACAGTAGTGACCTGCGACGACCATGTCACATCAGCTTTCTCTGTCCGACAACCTGACGACGACCAAGTTGCCACAGTTACGACCAAGTTAATTATATTATTATTATTATTATTATTATTATTATTATTATTATTATTATTATTATTATTATTATTATTAAAACAAAGTATTACATATAAATTAATTTTTATACATTCTCTATGCTAAAATGTAAGAAGGTTAAAACTATAAGGTAAAAATGATAATAAAATCAAACTTTAAGGGTTAAACTATAAATTAATTATTTATAAAAATAAACTAAAAAAAATTGACTAGCCTTCTTCTTTTACCTCCTGCAGATCTCAAAACTCAAACATGCACACTTAAAAGTAAATAAATAAATAAATAAAAGCGAATTAGAAAAAACAAGAAAACAAAGAGAGAATAGTGAGAAAAGAATGTTTTGTTTGTATTTTGTGTGTATTCAATTCGGTCATAAATTCTACCAAATTGTGTTTTTTGATGGCCGGCGACTGTTCAAGATCGATCGGCCACAATGGCCAAGACCGACGAAGACCATAATCGACCGATCAAGAACGACCGACTACTGTGACAAGCCTAACATTAACAACTTATAAACTAATTAACTTCATTTATATGTCTTCATAGCGAAAATTTTTTCTAAGACTATAAATTTGACATCTATTATTTTTGTAGATGTGTTTTCCATATCAACCGGGAGAATTAGTTGTTTTTTTTTTCTTTTTTTCTTTTTTTTTTAATTATTATTATTTTTTTTAACAAGAATTAAAATAAAAACTGATATAAATACAATTATTTTCTTTTCTTTTTTACTATAGTTTGTGTTAAGATTGCAAGATTTGCTTATTTCAAGGACACGTTATTTGAAATTCCTCCATGTCCTAACGAACAACTTGACCTCCACTAGCCGCGTTTTTGTTTCTTATCAATTATTTTATTGAAAGTGCCATCTATTCCCATGACTACGTTTTTAACTTTATCAAGATAATTTTAATATAACATACTAGTTATAATACCCGTGCACGCACGGGGTTTTGACATATATTTTTTTATCATATATTAATACCATCTATATTTACTTAAAACGTAATGAACTTTACATTTATTACTTTAGTATAAGTCATAACCGTAGATACCAATTTATATGTTTTAAACTTTTGAGTTGATCTTTGATGGATAGTTTGGAAACAAACCCCAAAACACACTCAAAATAGGTTATATGATACATCAAGGCACTAAAAATATAAGTAGTTTTAATAAGAAATTCAAAGACACCAAACATGTAAAATGACACCAAAATAATCACTTAAGCCAAACATTAAAAGATGATTATACTGCATATAATATAAGTATCAATATAATCACTTTTACAGCTCAATTCCAAATACCCTTTAAAAAGTTATGACCACCACATCTTATACACTTTTTAGGATGGAAGTTAAAGAAAAAACAAAAAATTGGGTATTCAACTTTTAAAGTAGGCACCTGCCCAGATAGTCCGGAAACATCAAACTCTCTATTATACCGCATTTGATCAATATGCTAATGATGTTTTTGTTTTCGTTGATGTTGAAAACTTGAGAGTGTTGTTGCTCAAAATTCCTGAACATTTTCTTTTTCTCTAGCAACATCAACTACTTGATGTTGTTGTGCCTCAAATAACTGATGCTGAGCATCTACGGAAGTACCTGGTCCTTGAAAGCCTAACATCGGCTGCATATTAGAAGGCATACTCAGTCCCATTGGTCCAATTGGTCCCATTTATCCCAACACTGATCGCATATACCCTTGGGATCATCCATATTTAAGAGTTTCTTCATCTCGATCTGAAAAATGATAATAATGCATAAAATAAGTACAATGCACTCGTAAACAAAACCAAATTTGATAAGAGTCATTTAACAGAATGTTTGCACACTTAACAGTCCATTACCTCCTGAGCTAATATTCTATGCCATACAGTCGAATGGATGAAAAGGCTAAAACCAAAGTGGATTCAAATTAAAAAACCACCTAGAAATATTATTGTTGTATATTTGTAATCATATATGACACTGAGCTATTGATAAATTCTAAAATGAGTAAATAAAAAAAGTTTTTTTGGATCAGCTCAACTCCCACCTAACCCGGTTACTGAAAGCTATATCTGATGTTTTGCAGAAACTTCCCTGCGAGTTCACCCACTTCAGTAACCACAAAAATATCACATTGCCAACTGAGACAATAAAGATTATAAAGGTTTAATGAAGAACTAATATATTAATTTTCATACAATGCAAATCTCCTTAATGCCAATGACCAAAAAAACCAAGACTGAAAGGGGCAATTTCAACCAATTGGTCAAAAAGCAAGTTTGTAAATTCAACTCATTTACTTAAGAATGGGTTAATTTTGTATTCTCTTATACTTTTAACGTGCCAACTAAAAACTAAAAGTAAACGGGCATAACGGGTCAGCCAAAGTGTATTTTAAATGCATACACGTCCCAAACATATAATCAAGAATATTAAATCTTTATTGTAATTATACTTTATACATGTTATATGCTACCATACTCAACGCATTAAGTATTTATAAACAGATATAAAGATGGACAAAGACATGTGTTTGGGTCAACCCAACACAGCCGAATCTGACCAAAATAATTAAGCATATTCCGGAAAAATTATCTTAAAAGAACCTTTAGAACATCAAACAATTTTTCAGTGCATAAATTAAAAGTGAAGGAAGAAATGCCTGAACTTAATATGGAGCCATTTGAATCATTTTCAAGAGCTAACTTAACAACTCCAACAGTCCAACCTGTGGTAACCGAATTCCCTAATTGAACAAAATTAGCACATCATTCATTAGCATGAAAGCATTACAAAAATAACTTACCTGAGTTCATGGGCCTTCTCTATAAGCAACTTTCAGATTATTATATCGTGTAAATGAACACGAAAAGAGAAGGGGAATCAAATTCAAGTAAATCTTCAAAATAACTAAAACTATGACTTTACCAATCGAGGAGTTTATGAGCTATTTTGATAACTACTAATTGATATCCATTAAAATAGGTTATATACATCAAAATAGGTTATATGTTACGTTAGAAATCTAATAATTACATATGAGCTATTATTGTGGCATATGAGGTTGCATTAACAGTAAACCCATTAGAGGACTTCCTTTTTCCTTTCTTTTTTGATGTTCTTGGCTTTCCATCTGATTTCGTCAATACTATCTAATCACCGTATTCTCTTACAACCTGCAAGAGTGTGTAAATCATGGGCATGATATTGCTACTTGATTTCCTCAAAAATGTTCCTAGTTTAGCATGAAGCTTTTGATCGGTATTCAATTATAGTATCTCTGGCCATCTCTACAGCTTCAGAATACGTGCTCCTCAATATTTTAGTAGAATTATTTGCGGTAGGCATCTGTTTGAAACCAAGATTAAAATTTGAATTATCAAGTTTCGCAAGATTTTGAAATGAAGCTGCAGTGATCACAAGTATCTTTCAGTACAAAAGAGTTTCGGTACCAGAAAAAGGCATGAATATAGATGATAATAATCTTTAGAACATCTTTAATGGTAAATCTTCTTACAAAGGTTTATATAATTTTCTTGTCATATACTCTTAAATTTCTCATTTTATAAACATACTATCAGTAAATTTAAACTTGTTAAAACTTTATAACTTGATGAGTTATTAAATGAGTTACATGTATTTAGTTGCAATGAAAGGCTCTATGAACTTAGACCTATTTTATTCAATGTCATCATAAAACTCATCTTACGATACTGACTCAATTTATAAACTTCTTCAAATTTTGTAAACCTTTTCATGAACAATGCCCTTATTTTCGCTATGTCTTGTTAATTTACACATCTCAATAATAGTATACTACATGACATACTCGAAAACCCTAAGGTTGGATGTAACAAAGAGATCTTAAGACCGCATTCACCACCGCCAAACTTTCTCTCTCTACAATCAACTTCACCACCAACTTAATGTATAAAAAAAAACCCCAACTTCAAACATAAAAGCACACACTACACGACTCGATCTTAGCATCCGCGAATCTTCATTTTGTTGGTTGAAGACGCGTGCTCAAGACGATCCGTAATAAAGCCAACGCGTCTTGAGTGGTCTAAGATTCGGTCGTGACACCCTTATGACACTCAGTTTAAGAAATGTGTGAGAAAGAAAGGTTTTCTAAAGGTTTCCTAGTAAAAGTGATTCTATGGGTTGAACTTAAGGAAACTAAATGTTTGGCGCTTAGAGACTGCAGTTCCATATGCCTTTGTTCATAGCATTAAAAACCTATTTCTTTCTCTAATCAATCCCCAAATGAACCCTCCCCAAGTACTACTAACCATTGCACTCCTACACATATCATATTACCGTCACTACTAATCATTGATCTAGGTATAGGGATTTGCTGCAAGTATGGATTTAGGTATGAGATCTAGTACACCAAAAGCCTGCCCCAAAACTCACCAGGAGTCCTCGTATTTTTAAGCAAACTAATGATCCCTGAAACAACTGAAGAAACAGTCTTATTCATACTTAAACGTGCTTAATCAATTCCACTTTGGTTCCGTGGTTTACATAATTTAGTTTATTACAACAATATAAAAGAGAAAACGGAAGGAGAAGCTTATAAATTACCTCAAAAGTGTCTTTTTCAACTGAATCATAGACTACATCAACCCCTTTACCTGATGTGATCTTAGTAACACGTTCGGCAAAATTTTCTTCTTTAGTGACAATGACATGGTGGCAACCATCTTCCTTGTCTTCTGCGGCCTTCTCTTTGGTCGATACGGTTCCAATGACAATGCCACCAAGTGAATTTGCCCATTGACATAGTAACGATCCAGTTCCACCTGCCGCTGCATGCACAAGGATTGTATGTCCACGTTCCACCTGTTTATTACTCCTAATATTTGAATTTGAATGTCCTTAATATAAGAGATGGTTGAACACAGATGGAATTAACGACACACAATGATTCTGAATTCATCCATCTCACACACACTGCAACTATTTCCTTTCAGGTTATGGTACAAAAATGTTTCATATATTGATTCCAAGTAAATAGTTTCTACTTGCCCTTATAACAAAACAAAGAAACGCATACTGATTTCGACTTTGGATGCACATGATCCGTGTTTTTGTTTTGTACTTCGTAGTAAATTATTGGAAAGTAATTTGGATATTAGATCCTAGATGGTCATATTTTTCTTAAGACAATATGCTGAAGTCGAACTTTAACTGGACATCATGAAAGGGAACATAAACTTGGTGTATGTAACAGGGATCCTACTTCATCCAAACCTTGATTTAGCTGTTCTAACAATATTCAAGCGCTTTAAACAATTAAGTTAAGGGTTGCACATGATAGAACTTATGTCGACAAATTCTGCAAGTACTATTTATAACACTTTAACAAAAGAAACTTTTATACATGTTTTTAATTTGGAAACATCCTTGGCCACGCAAACCTCATGAAAAGGGAGGGCTTTACCTGATTTGAATTTGTCTGGCGGTGGGTTCAAATCCCGTGAATTGATCGGTCAAAAGGTCGGAAACCATAGTTACCCAAAAAAAAAACTTATAAGCATCCCAAAATATTGACATATTGCAATCGTTAGTGGACCTCCTAAAATACTATGTAGTTTATTTTCTATTGGAAAAAAGGAGTAATCTTTATTTGTTTCCCGTTTATTTTAACGACGATTATTTTTTTTTATAAACACAACTTATTATGATTTGATCTTATGAAACATCTTGAGCGGGTCAGACGGGTCAAAAGACACTCAAAGATTGTTTGAAATTCATAAAACCTTGTAACACGTTTATTCAAAATTTGATCATCCTTTTTCTACTATTTTCTTTAATTATATCTAAAAATTAATTCTTTCTCAACTGAAGGGAAAAAAATGAAAAAGAGGTTTTACGGTTCAGCGTGACCTGACGCCAGTTCATTTGACCCGTCCTAAACCATTACCTGCTACCCAACCCTCCAATTTTTCATTCACTTTGAGCAACTGAACATTTGAATTAATACTTAAACACACTATTAATCTATATGGAAACCTCAACATTTTCCTATTTCGATCTTAATAAAAAATTTGTATATACATGAAATATTAGTACCCTTCATATTGTCCATCACTTCCAATACTTATGCATTTGCGGGTGTTTTTAATACTCGGTCAGTGTCAACCTCTACTCCGAGTAGCAAACCTCTTACGGGTACATCTCCAATGATTTTGAAAAACGACAAATATAACAAATTCAAATCAGGTAATGTTCACTGCCATTAATACTAATCTCGCCTGACTGAAAGACCCTCTAATCCTTGCTTTTAACCAAACCCTACCCTTTTACCACATACCATACCTTTTCTATTGGATTACTTGTAGCAGCCCCTTCAAGAATATCATGCAAAACCAAGCCTTTTGGAAGATCGTTTACTACTCTATAACTGCAAAAAGTCAAAAGAAAATAACAGAAGAAGTTCAAATGAGACTGAATTATTATAATTTAATTTTGAAGCATATCTATTGATTAAAATCAAATTGGGCACACACAAATTAAAGAAAAAAAAACTAAATTATTGCATAACTCAATAACTCGAATATTAGCATACCTTTAATTCGTGAAACAAAAAACATACCTTAAATTAATAGATTGAGTGATGTTGATTTAGGGTTAAAAATCACACCCCATTGAGGAATAGGTGAAGGAATGGAATCACTCCAAAAACACCCAAGTCAAAACATACTTTGTTCAATCTATCTTCAAATCTCCGATCAAGAAATCTTATTAGTTTTGATTTCGTAGGGTTGGATCGCTGGATAAAAGAGANTACGGGTGTTTTTAATACTCGGTCAGTTTCAACCTCTACTCCGAGTAGCAAACCTCTTACGGGTACATCTCCAATGATTTTGAAAAACGACAAATATAACAAATTCAAATCAGGTAATGTTCACTGCCATTAATACTAATCTCGCCTGACTGAAAGACCCTCTAATCCTTGCTTTTAACCAAACCGTACCCTTTTACCACATACCATACCTTTTCTATTGGATTACTTGTAGCAGCCCCTTCAAGAATATCATGCAAAACCAAGCCTTTTGGAAGATCGTTTACTGCTCTATAACTGCAAAAAGTCAAAAGAAAATAACAGAAGAAGTTCAAATGAGACTGAATTATTATAATTTAATTTTGAAGCATATCTATTGATTAAAATCAAATTGGGCACACACAAATTAAAGAGAAAAAAAAACTAAATTATTGCATAACTCAATAACTCGAATATTAGCATACCTTTAATTCGTGAAACAAAAAACATACCTTAAATTAATAGATTGAGTGATGTTGATTTAGGGTTAAAAATCACACCCCATTGAGGAATAGGTGAAGGAATGGAATCACTCCAAAAACACCCAAGTCAAAACATACTTTGTTCAATCTATCTTCAAATCTCCGATCAAGAAATCTTATTAGTTTTGATTTCGTAGGGTTGGATCGCTGGATAAAAGAGAAAAAGGAGAAGGAGGGGTTGTTTTCTGTGAATATGATATAGACAAAGACGGGCATGTGGTTTCATGATTTTTGTTTTTTACCCTGAACTTTTAAAACTTAACTCCGCCTTTTCATTAATATTAACAAATAACATAGAGACCCATGTGTATTTTTATCTTTTTTGTATAAATGCTTATAAAAACGTTTTTTAAATTTTTTTTGGCAAATAAGGAAATAATTAGACTTAATTATTTTTGAAAACCTAAAAAGAAAATTCAATTTAAAAAAATTATTACCAAATAAGGTATGATTTGATTTAAAAAGTCCCCACTATGGGTTTTGTTTTATTAGGAAAAAGATTCCTATATGCTTTTGGATAATGATTTTAAATTATATAAAAAACACTAATATATAATAAGGATTATTGTCTGAAAATGCATTAAATCATTATTTTTTTTTCTTTTTTTTTCTTTGTATGTATTAAACTTTTAATTTTATATCAAACACAAAAACTTTTAATAATTCTTATTGTGTGTGTCATCACCAAAATATTATGATGCGACATCAATTACCATTAAGTATGGGCAATTTAGACTTTTTGCCTACTTTCATCTTTATCTTCTTTGATTACTGTCATTTTTAAATTTTCACAGTATAAACATAACCATAATTCCATATATTCTGCATTCTTTAAGTTCTCTGACCCATGAAACCAACCAAATGTATATTCCCTATGGATCCACCACCGTCTACACCCTCTGAAACTAAATGTATATTCCCTATGGATCCACCACCGTCTACACCCTCTGAAACTACCACCACTCCACCCCCCGTCACCAGCATCACATCAACTACCACTGCACGTGAACAACTACCGCAACAACCCCAACCACCAGAACAAATTAGCACCACCACCAGGGCCCTACGCCTTCACCCCAAACACCCCTTCCTAGCTCTAACACAAACCCCTAACCCTAAAAAATTTGAATTAATTTTTACATTTCTAGAAAAATCCGTTTTGGATTAGGTAGTGGCCGAAAACACATAATATAGTCTTTTAGATATTTCGAAATACTTAACTTACTTTATTGTTACAATACTTTCTAATTGTGAACAATCTCGCTAACTTTTTGTGTTTTTCCCATTTGAATTTATTCTTAAATTTACATTTATTTTTGTATTTCAAAATTATGTCTCCATATTCCGGCCATCCACCGCCACATTTCCACTCGACTTTCCGGCTACTAGTTTTTATGCGAGTAAACCGAAACACCTACATGTCAAAAGACGCATTGTATCGAGTTTCCATTTAATTAATTAGTCAATCATTTTTTGCAGACGTGATATACTCTTTATCTTTCTCAACTGACGAATAGTAAAAAAACTTCATAAGATTGAATTTATTTGTATTTATATTCCTCATATTACACTAAGGAGCTGTTTGATAAAACCAAATAATTTAGCGATTAATGATTCAAAACTCTAAATAATACAAATACTCTGTGTGAATTTTGTTCTGAATGGAAGTGATGTGTTTTTAAGTGTTGTAGACACTTAACGACATAAATTTACAAATTTAACCTTGTATTGCATATACAAGATGGATTCTTGTTGTTTATTTGATTATTTCCCAATATTTCACAAAATCAATCAATAATAATTATAACTTAATATACACTCTGAATTCATTAATTAAGTAAATGTGTTTTTCAAATGAGCTTTATCTTATACGAGTACAAGTTCTTGGTCGTTGGTTATCAATTTTTACACTGTAACAAATATTAATACATATGACGATGAGTAACAAAGTTTCATTGAAGTAAAAATACCTGACGCCCATTTCAATTAAAAAAAAATTAACTCGCATAAACCATTTGTCAATTAAACATAACAACTAGCGATATATGATAAAAGAAAGATAAGTCAAATGATAATGATGAACATTTTTGCCAAAGATACCTAAAACTGGGCACACAAGTTGGGTCGCCGACCCAGTCAAGGATGAAGGTCGTCGGTCGGCGTTGTTGTGGTGTGTCGGTCGGCTTCGATCGGCCGACATTTTTATTTGTTCAAGTACAGGATCGATTAACACTACCACATACAAACAAAACTATGTGATTTTTTTTTAAATTATTATTATTATTATTATTATTATTATTATTATTATTATGCAGGTTTAATAAGTTTGTGTTTGCAGGGTTTTGAAGAGGAAGATGAGGTTTAATAAGTTTGGTATTTTTAGTCATTTTCGTTTTAGACCTTGTTGTTATGTTTGTTCACATTGTTAGTCCCTTTAACTGTTTTTTACACCGTTAGTACTTACTATGTTTACAATATTATTTGTATTATTGTGTAATATGTTTTATTTTTAATGAAATTTAATTTGTTTCAAAAAAACATGAAGGTCGCCTTAGTGAGGTAAAATGTCGTTTGTAGGTTGTTGGAGAGAGAAAGCTGATGCGACAGGTAAAATAAAAGTCGCTGGAGGTCACTTGTGTGCCCAGTGTAAGATCCCATACTATATTTTCATTTATGTAAATAAGTAAATAATGGAATTATAAGTACTTGAGCATGATTGTTGTGCAAAAAATATAGGATGCGTGCCATGGGTAAAAATGTTGTGTTGCTGCCATGCTCGATGGTTTAGCAACCCCACTCAAGCAAAATTGTTTAAAAGCAAATTGAGTAATTCAGATGCGTTAATTTTCTTATCAAACAAGCAGGCCGCAAGCCCTTGATTGATTCGGCAGCGGATCTGAATTGGTCGATTAAGAAGCAATCAAACACCCCCAAATCTCTTTAAATTTCTGTAAAATAGTTCACTCAATTTATGTCTTTGTTTACATTGTCTCAAAGATTCTTTGTCCAACCTTTTACACTACATTTTTACTTAGAACAACAATTTTAACTATCTGGCTCTGTTTACATCACAATTTATCACATGTTCTAAGCATAACTTGAACCCACAACCATTTGATTGGGGAGCTTCTCACGCAACATGTAGTACCATTGGGACACACGCCCTTTGTCTTTCACACTACATCCTTTGCCACTTCTACATCATTTTCAATATACGAGTCGGGTATAAAGGAGTAATTATTGTCGATGGTGGCATTTTTGATTTAGAGTTGATGGAGGATGTGGTTAAGGACACGTGGGTTGGATGACTTGATGGTGGTGGAGCTAATGGTGGTTAAAAGGTAAGGTTGCGTTTCAATATAAAAGATTATTATTTATCAAAACAAATGTAAGAAGTCTGCTTCCACCTAATCTCACATTAAGTTGCCAACGGGAATTCTTATTTTAAATTTGAATGTTGTTTTATGAGAAGGAGGAGGTGGTAGATGACCGGAATTTGGAAATTGAATTTTTGAATCAAAAAATAAATGTAAATTCAAGAACAAATTTATGGGAAGAACACAAGGATATTTTAGTCAAATCACTTAAAGATAAGCTATTAAACCGGTCATATTAATGATATTGACAAAAATTTGAAAATATTTTAGCGATACTAACAATTTATTTTTTGAAATATGCGATACTAACAATTAAGAAAGTATTTTACGTATTTAGTAAATCTCAAAAACAAGTTACATGATTTTAGCCTTCACCCTATTGGATATAGTAAATTCTTTAATTATTATAATTTCTTTAGAGCTTCATCCATAAATTTGAAGAAGATAAAAGGAAAAGAAAACTTACTAGAAGCAGCAAGGTTATACGAGAGATAAATTTGTTCTGATTTTGTCGCTAAATCTTGAAAATTCAAAAATTTTGGTGAAAGTTTGGAAAGGGTAAATCCTGTAACTTAAGTTGTCGTAAAAAATACTAGTTGACTTCGAGTCAAAATCGAGATATATTTGTTGGATGGAAACTATAATGCTCTAGGGGTTGGCAACACACCCCTCACCCCAAATCCCTTCACTCACTTACAACCAATCCCCTTATGCCACATCATTCCCTCACTTTTTCATTCACTCACTCATTTTTTGTTGGCAACACACCATTCACCCTTCACTCACTTTTTTTTTTCTTTCTTTTTTCTTTTTTCTTTTTTATGGATGTCCTTCAAAAAAAATTGTGCGAGAAGCAAAGGTTAAAAGACAGTTCGGCATCATAGGAATAGTACCTACTAAGCCCATTAGAAGCCCATCTCGATTTCAAGCCCATAAAGAGACACGAATATGAGCTGAAATCAGGGTTTCTTCTTCTTCTTCTTCTTCATCCATTTCCATCTCCGCCGTCTGAACCTGCCACTCTTCATCTCCGGTAACTCACTTTTTATGTTTCATCTTTACATTATTCACAAACGGTCGAAAATAAATGCTCCAACGTTCGTTTTTTCTTCTCTTCTTGTGCGGTAAACTTCCCAGCGGTGCCTCCCGCAGCCACCCCGCAGGGTCGGCGGCGGTGTTCCCGCACGGGAACCACCCCTCACCGCACCTCCCCGCACCCATTGCCAACCCCCTTAGTAAAAGTGAAGGTTTGTGGATCATTGATAAATGAGCATCAACAAGAAATATCTTTTACTTTTGGATAAGGTAGGAATTATATAGATCGACTGACCGAGTTGGTTTGATGGCAGCTTAAAAGCATATGTTTTTGAATTTGCTTGTAGTATTGTTTGTTTTTTGATTAAAAGGAAAATTTAAATGTCTTAGTCTTTAATATATAATGTTTTTGCATTGAATTATTGTTCATCTTGTTAAAGATGATAAGGGTTAAATATGTAGAGAATGAAAGGTAGAAAGAATAAGGGGTGCTTGGTGGGGGTTTAAAGGGGTGGGGAATAGGAAATAGATTGATTAAAAGTGGTTGGTTGGAGGGGGGGGGGTTTAATATAATGATTACCCACTAATGGGTAATGGACCATTATAGAATAAATTGGAGGGTAAGAGATTGATTACCCACTATCACCCATTCTTTTGCATTCCTTTTCCCTTTCCATTTCCCCACTACCAACCAGGCACACCCTAAAATTCCCTTACATGAAAGCCACATCAGGTAATTGTATTAACTAAATCGTGCCACATCATCAAATCATCTTAATCATATCATACACACAATATGAATTATTAAAAGTTTGTGTATTGAATAATAAAAGTTGAGTACACATAAAAAAGAAAAAAAAAATTGATTAGTTGGATGTATTTTCAGATCAATATCCCTATATGATATATGAGATATACCTACTAATGGGTAATGGACCAATTATAGAGTAAATTGGGGGTAATATAATGATTACTCACTAATGAGTAATGGACTATTATAGAGTAAATTGGAGGGTAAGAGATTGATTACCCACTATCACCCATTCTTTTGCATTCCCTTTCCCTTTTCATTTCCCCACTACCAACCAGGCACACCCTAAAATTCCCTTACATGAAAGCCACATCAGGTAATTGTATTAACTAAATCGTGCCATATCATCAAATCATCTTAATCATATCATACACACAATATGAATTATTAAAAGTTTGTGTATTGAATAATAAAAGTTGAGTACACATAAAAAAGAAAAAAAAATTGATTAGTTGGATGTATTTTTAGATCAATATCCCTATATGATATATGAGATATACCTGACACGGATAGAGACATTGTTGCATTAAAATAAACGACGAAAAACTGAAAACATAATAACCTAACACGTTATAGGGTTTGATGAGGACAAGATTTGGGCTATTTCGCAGAAAGTCCGGTTTTTTATTATTGTGTTATCTAGGAAAGTTTATTTATTTTTAAATTTACCCTGTAAGTATTAGGCTCAGGGTTTCATTGTAATTCTTCTCTGGTGAAACACATGGACTCGAACAAAATTTTCTTTTCTAAAAATGATCGACATGTCGTATTCCTAACTGGGGATACGATGTAACGCTAATAAGCCGTTTCTTTTTTTTTTGGGGATACGGCGTATCAACTACAACTCAGACCTGCATAAAATATCACGTGGGTTCTAAAAGGCGCGCCTTAGCGCCGCTAAGGCGCGAGGCGTGGACTCGACGCTACGAAACAGACCAAGGCGTCTTCTTGAGGCGTGGCGCCTTATTTAGAAGCTTTTAAAGAATTTAGTAGTATTTGGGCTAGAATTTGGGCTTTTTATTTTTTTAAAGGATTTAGTAGTATTTAACTATTTGGGTTGAATTTTCTAATTACTAAAATCATGTTTCTACTTTCTATCACTCATATAACTGAGTAACTCAGTGAATGTGATAAGGTTATTTATTTTTTAGGTTTTGACGACCTACTCCGATGAAGAAGGTTTTATTTAAAGAAATGACGATAAATACAAGGATAGCCTAGTTTTTTGAGTTTATTTCTTATGTATAACTCTTTTTGTAAACTTGATGTATAATATATATATGAAATATGATATAAATATATAATTTTATAAAAAAATTTATGCCGCCTTGAGTCACGCCTTAAAAAACGCCGTAGCCTCGCTATGGCTCGTAAGGCTTGAGGCTTGGCTTCGCCGCCATGCCACGCCTTACGCTATTTATAACCTTGCTGTGATACGTCGTATCCCTTCCTGGGAATACACCATATCAGCTACATAATAGACCTGGTCATTTTCTGCAATACCTGTTTTGACCTATTTTCGCAAATACCAAACAGACGAATCTTTAACACACCACATATATACAACTTGGAAAACATTCCTATACATAACATGGCAAATGGAAACATGCTACAGCAAAATCAGGGAGTTTGCCAAACACTCCCATTTTCGACCCATACTAACATAACTTGTTCATATACTTATAAGAAGACATGAGACTGAACGTAAACAGTTTTAACTAACATAGACTTCTGAAAACATATGGGGCGTTACAAGTAAATATCAAAGTGCTTGTAAGAGTCACTCATCACCTTAGCACGAGCGTAGCCGTTTTCCTTCAAAATGCACTTCTATTTACTATCTGCAAGCCCCAACGTCTATCTTTATTTACCTACATCAAACATGAACTGAGAATGGTAAGTACTTGCGACTTAGTGAGTAAAAAGAACAAATATGAAATAACACTTGCAATTTTAAACATGAATATATTAGTCTCCATTATGCTATAAATGGTATGACTTTTATTCTTCTTGTTACTTGTACATAGTATATATTTAATTCTTGTTCTGAATTTCATAATCATTGCATAATTTTTCAGCACGTGCTTCTGACTAGACGATGCTTAATCATCCTGCTACAAGTGAGAACTTCCCTAACCGACGAGTACTCTTCTTGGGGCTCTAACGTGTCATCATGCTTCTCTAATCTCGAGGCTTAATCATTTAAACTTGATATACTTATTCAAACTTGAGTTATCCATAATGGATGTAATTACTACATTAAGCACGTGTCATCCACATAGGATTATGTGAGAGTTCTATCTCTTGCACTTCCTAGGCACGTTACGTGACTACAGGTACATTTTTAGGCGCCCGTGACTTGACAAAAGATGCTTCTTGTGAGCATCCTATAAATGACTTGTTTTTGGCTATATCCGAATCTATACTTACGTTCTAACATCATGCCAATTCTGAAAACATGAAGCTAAAATTCGTTACTCACCTTAAAGACTAATTTAGGCTTTCCGTTGACTTGTCGAGAGCACCTAAACACATAATAACCATACCAATACTATTAGAACTTACAAGTTCACTTATCTAACATGTACTTGCATCTAAACTACTAAATATGATCATATATGGTGCAAAGTCAACATTTTAGAAAACTTTTTGGAAAAGGACTATTTTGCTGATTTTTGGACAGTCTACTATAAATTGCATATCTGACCTACTTAAACTTCGAATTAGAAACTTAAACCAATTTCATCAGAAAACAGACTCAGAGGAATACAATTTTGGTTTTGACCTCAACTTAATTCGACAAACAGTTGATTCTATATGATCTTTCAAACGCATCACAAAATTCTGCAAACCTTGCTGTCCCGTTTTCATATTCTTTCTAAATGACCCAAAACCTAACATAAATTATATTCTAATTACTTACATACTCATACCTCAGATTATTAAACATCTTAAGATAATTTTTTATATGGCCTACAAGAAAACTCACTAGTTTAAGCACTATTATAAGGTTGTGCCAAACTCCCTTTATAAACTATTATTAAGCGTCATCTTCATCTTAAACAATGAACTAGCTAAGTCTTTTACACATAAACTCTTACTAATTCCAAATCATAACTAATCATACTCCACAAATCATTCTAATTTATTTTATGGTCATAAAACATATACAATGCATACTCAACATGACTAAATTCATCAATAATATAATCTTGACATAATCATAACTTACCTAGGCAGTGATTTAGGTTTCTATCATTAAAACCTTCATGTGAGCACTTGAAATTCCATAGCTTAATCTTGAAAGCTACTTGAAATTCCATAGCTTAATCTTGAAAGCATTCTTTTTAATAATCTTAATAATGGGAGGATATCAAAGTTCCCTCCTGATTATCTTATGAGAGCCACATCCCAAAAACACACATACACTTGTCTTTTGTGATTAAATGTTGGATTATTAAGCTTATAAGTCCATAATGTCAATTTGGTAATTCTGCTTGAAAGTATACTTTGCACCATTAGTCTCCACTGTTAAATATTTTGCAATGTTAGTCCTTTTTCGTTAACTATTTACGCTGAAAGCCTTTACTTCTAATAAACCAATGGATAGTCTTTTATAATATTCTAATAGCACTATAAAAATCTATTACTAAAACTTATAAAAATTGGGATGTTAAATCTAGATCATTGATTATTGAATAAAAATGTGTCTTTTATTAGGGATTCCATTCGTTTTTGAGGTTTCATCCTCGTTCCCTTGGATTAGGGTTACCTCTGGATTAGGATTTTATAAAATTCATTTTCGCATCCTAAGTTAGTTGGGTTTTTATCACTTGAGGTGCTCCTCGTTCATCAACCCTTGGATTAAGGTTAACAAAACTTACTTCCACGTCCTGCGTCAGTTGGCATCTAGAGTTTGTTAGTATATTGAATGGTAGATGGTGTAGAAGATTCAAAAATCCCATATCGTTTGTGGGGTATGGTCTCTAGAGTACATAGATCATGGTTTAACCAAATTCATGAGAGAACTTTATAGGAGTTACACTATGCTAGAAGAACTATGTTCCGTGTTCGTAGGTGCAACCAATCCCTGTTCAACAATAGGAGGGTTGATGAATGGAAGAAAATAATGAAAATGAATATTCGACTAACAACAATCAAATTATTTCATTCAAAAGTTTTGAACAATAATAAGGTATTTTCTTTAATTATTGATTATTACGGTGCTAAGAATTTGGTGTCGAGAAAATTGGTTAGTTATTTAATTTACCAATAACGATTTGTCCAATTAGAAGAACACAAGTTTTTTAGATTCTAATACCTATTGGTAGGTGTTACAAACATAAGTGTTTTGTGAATTGGAGGACATGGATTATTGTCATATTCGGTTGGGAAAATCATGGTCATGTGAAGTTCAAGGTTCCTATGATTTAAACTGTAATCTCCACCTTTTCTTATGGGAATTATAGAGAATTGCGATGATTCCACCAGATGAGCAAGTATATGCACCAAAGGTCCATGTTAAGATTGAGGAAAAGATGTTGAAGAGCGAGGTGGTTGAAGAACACGTTGAGAAAATTCAAGAACTACAAGTTTTTGAGTAACATGAAGACAAAACTTCTTCCTTAGTGGAAATAACAATAGAAGTTGTGGTTTTGAAGAATTGCGAAGACAAAGCTTTGAGTTTAAAAGATGAAGAACGTGTTGATGGTTGGAAGATTTGTGAACGCAACCAAGACTTTAGTATGGACCTTAATGAAGAGAAAATGGACAAGGTTATATATTTGAAGAATCTTAAAGTTTACAGCTATTCGTCAAACAAGACAATCTACCCCAAGAGCTTGAATACAATTTTTATTTTGAAGAAGAAAGATTATTTGGGACTAACTAATTGGAAATTGAATTCAAGTGTAGACTTGTGGGAGTGTGGTAAACAAGTCAAGATCAAAGGCGTAAATCAAGAACCAAATGCCCATCCAACGAGCAAAATTACACATGAGACTTCGGGGCGAGTTCTTTTCAAGTGAAGGAAAATGATGAGGACAAGATTTGAGTTGTTTCACATAAAGTCCGGAATGTTATTATTTTGTTATTTAGAAAAATTTATTTATTTTTAATTTTGTTGTTTACTTTAATTAGTTAGAGTAAATTTCATAAATCGTCCCTGTGGTTTAACGGGTTTAACGGATTTGGTCCCTCGAAAGATTTTTTCTCGGATCCTCTCCCCGTGGTTTTATACCCGTAACGGGTTTGGTCCCTCTGGCTAACGCTAGTTAGTTTTTCCCGTTAGCTAACGGCCGTTTGCAAAAAACATTTGCACCATTAGTCCTTTATACTAACGACCGTTTATACTTAACACATTTTTTTTTAAATTAAAAAAAATAAAAATAAAAATAAGAAAATAAAAAAATTAAAAAATTGGTTTTCTTATAATTTTTTTTCTAAATATATTTAAAATTTATACACGTTTTTGTACACATTTCTATACACGTTTCATACACACATTTTTATACAAATTTTATACACGTTTTTATACACACATTTTTATACACGATTTTATACACATATTTTTATACACACATTTTTATGTACACGTTTTTATACACACGTTTTTCTACACACATTTTTATACACACGTTTTTATACACACGTTTTTATACGCACGGTTTTATACACACATTTTTATACACACGTTTTTATACACACGCTTTTATACCTACGCTTTTTAAAACGTGTCTAAAACTTGTATAAGAATGTGTGCATAAATGTGTACGTGTGTAACAATGTGTATAAATGTGTACGTGTGTTCAAATGTGCAAAAATATGTGTATAAAAACGCGTGTAAAAACGTGTGTATAAAAACGTGTGTAAACACGTGTGTATAAAAATTTATTTGTAAAGATATGAGTGTATAAAAATATGTGTAAATATGTGTATAAAAATTTATTTGTAAGCATGTGTATAAAAAAGTGTATAAAAATTTACACACATTCTTATACACGTTTTAGACACGTTTTAAAAAGCGTGTGTATAAAAACGTGTGTATAAAAAGGTGTGTATAAAAACATGTATATAAAAACGTGTGTAAACACGTGTGTATAAAAAGTGTGTATAAAAATGTGTATATAAAAACGTGTGTGTATAAAAACGTGTGTATAAAACTGAGTGTATAAAAACGTGTACTTAAAAATGTGTGTATAAAAATATATGTATAAAATCGTGTATAAAAACGTGTGTATAAAAACATGCATAAAATTTGTATAAAAATGTGTGTATGAAACGTGTATAGAAATGTGTATAAAAACGTGTATAAATTTTTAAGATATTTAGAAAAAAAATTATAAGAAAACCAATTTTTTAATTTTAATTTTTATTTTTATTTTAAAAAAAAAAAAAAAATTGTGTTAAGTATAAAACGGCCGTTAGTATAAAGGACTAACGGTGCAAATGTTTTTTGCAAACGGTCGTTAGCTAACGGAAAAAACTAACGAGCGTTAGCCAGAGGGACCAAACCCGTTACGGGTATAAAACCACGGGGAGAGGATCCGAGAAAAAATCTTTCGAGGGACCAAATCCGTTAAACCCGTTAAACCACAGGGACGATTTATGAAANAACGACAGAGAAGATCTTGGTAAATTGCAAGCTAAGGGTGATATTGGAATCTTCATTGGTTACTCAGAAACTTCGAGGGCATACAGGGTGTATAATAGGAGATTGAGAAGGATAATGGAAACGATGAATGTCAAGTTTGATGAGATTTCACAAATGGCTTCTGAGAGACTCACTCTAGAACCCGCGCTTAATCCAATGGCTTCTAATCATTCCGGATTAGGACCCGAACCTAACAGAAAGACTTCTGGACATATCAGTTCAGGACTCGTACCTGATGGAGCTCAGTCAACTACACCAGATAAACCAACAAGTCAAGAACTGGAAAACTTCTTCGAGTTCATGTTTGATGAATATTATGGTGGAAATTCGACAAATGCATCTAAACAACATTCCGCTGCACCCGCTCAACATCATCAACCACCACCACCACAAATACAAGATGCATCTACAACAGTCGAAACTCAAGCACCAACTCCCTCAACATCATCAACATCTACTCCAGCATCTCCAGTGATTGAAATTGTTCTACCAAGAGTTGATGAGCAAAACCAAAATACAACATTTCAAGAAGAACCAACACAATACAATGCTTCGTTAGACGAAGAAGAAGAAGTATTTGAAAATCCGTTTGCATCTGAATCAGAATCATCTTCTTCGAGGTTACATGAACCATCTAACATGCATCTGTTGAATCCAAGGTACCCTTCTACACTCAAATGGACTAAAGACCATCCAATCGATCATTTCATTGGTGAACCATCCAGGCCAGTTCAGACGAGGAGTCAGCTTGCCACCGATCTCGAATTATGTATCTACATCTGTGCTTTAAGTTTGAAAGAACCTAAGAACATCCGAGAGGCAATGGCAGAATACCCGTGGATTGAAGCGATGCAGGATGAAATTCTTTCATACAATTTACACGATAGTTGGGAACTTGTACCCATACCACTTGAGAAACGTGTTCTTGATCTCAAATGGTTGTGGAAAAATAAATTGGATGAAGAAATGACTGTAATCCGCAACAAAGCTCGTCTCGTGGCTAAAGGATATCCGCAAGAAGAAGGAATAGATTTCGAAGAATCATTCGCGCCCGTTGCTAGACTTGAAGCAGTCAGGATTTTCTTAGCTTATGCCGCTCACAAAAACATCACCGTCTATCAGATGGACATTAAGACTGCATTCTTGAATGGAACTCTGAAAGAGGAAGTGTATGTGACGCAGCCAGAGGGATTCGTTGACAAAGAACATCCAGACTACGTCTACAGGCTTAAGAAAGCCATTTATGGCTTGAAACAGGCTCCAAGGGCGTGGTATGACGAACTGTCTTCTTTCTTGCTGAAAAACAATTTCACCACAGGAACGGTTGATAAAACTTTGTTTACTAAAAAACACAAAGATGACATCTTAATTGTTCAAATTTATGTCGATGACATCATCTTTGGATCAACCAATCCTAATCTTTCAAAACAATTTGAAAATCTCATGAAAAGCAAATTTGAAATGTCCATGATGGGGGAACTAAAATTCTTTCTTGGTTTACAAGTACATCAGTCCCCTAGTGGTATTTTTATCAATCAAGCTAAATATACTATTGAGATTTTAAAGAAACATGGCATGGAAGATTGTGACTCTGTTGGTACTCCAATGGTCACTTCACCGAAAATTGGTGCTAATTTATTCGGGAAACCCATAGATCCGAAGAAATATCGGAGTATGATTAGTTCTCTCATGTACTTAACTGCTAGTCGACCAGATATACAATTTGCTGTTTGTCTCTTAGCACGGTTTCAGGCAAAGCCTACCGAACTTCACCTCAAAGTAGGGGTGGCAATTCTCGACACGACACGATAAACGACACGAACCCGACACGAAGTTAAACAGGTTTGGGTTGAGGATAAACAGGTTTGGGTCAAAAACAGGTCAACCCGTCTAACCCGTTTAATAAATGGGTCGTGTTTGGGTTGAGTAAATATTAAACAGGTCAACCCGTGAACCCGTTTAAGTATATAAGACTCTAAAAATAAAATATATAACATGCCTTTTTATGTTAGATGTGGATTAAATGTATTGTGTTATGTACTTAATATGATTTAATTAGATTATACCTCATATATCATAGAAATTGACGCTTATAACTGAGAAAATTGTCATATAGTTATTTGTTTGTTATTTTTATCATATTTTAAATCCTTAATATCATTTTTGCATTTAAATTAGTTAAATCAACAAACCATCAACTTTATTCACTATTTGACTTATTTATTTAAACAGGTTAAACGGGTCAAAAATGGGTTACACGTGTTATGCAGGTGTGGGTTAGGGTTGAGTTTCTTGACACGATTAATAAATGGGTCGTGTTTGGGTAGAGGTTATACTAACCCGTCAACACGCGAACCCGAATAGATAAACACGAACACGACTCGATTGCCACCCCTACTTATAAGGCGTATAAGTGTAAACAAGACAAAATATATATGCGGATTGGCATCATTAATATTGTTCATGATTCAATTTATTGTTCATTAGATTGTTTTTTGGTTATTCAACATTTGCGCGGTTATGTCATTTATGTTTTTGGCTACAGGTTGTGGAGTCTTGTTGAGTTCGTGGTTGTTTGCATATTGATGTAAGTCTACACTTTTACTTTTACACGTTGTAAACTTAAGACCAGGGGCGGTACCAAAAAAAACTTTTAAGAGGGGGCAAAAATTAAAAGTGGGTGCTAGGTCGGGTCATGTCAGTAATTCGACCTTTATTGCTATAATGAAATCGATTTTACTTTAAATGAAAGTGAATTTTTAGTACTCGTTTGCATGCGAGAACCAATGCTAAGAATTGGAGATGAAATGCACAGTAATTAGCACTTACTTACTTATTTGATCCATATTAACACAATTAGTTGAAGCAAAAATAAAAAAGTTGGATAACAAAAATTCAAAAAAAATCTTTAGCGTAGCACAAGAATTGAATTTATATATGCACGAAAGTGCAAATGTCATAAACCACTTGACTATGATGCAACTATTGGACAAATTTTCACCGTTATTGAATTTACCCATTTATTGGGCAAAAAGAAAATCACTCATCATATTCAGAAAATCTA
Source organism: Artemisia annua (assembly GCA_014162995.1). Lineage (NCBI taxonomy): Eukaryota > Viridiplantae > Streptophyta > Magnoliopsida > Asterales > Asteraceae > Artemisia > Artemisia annua. Next base: position 42,894 of record LBNU01002562.1, read on the forward strand.
CATTACTCGAGTGAACTTTGTAGGGGCAGTTGCCCACACTGCCCCCATTGTGGTACCGCCCCTGCTTAAGACATTGTGCAGATCATTCTCTTATACTACTACAAGGGGAGAGTACCCGCCGCGTTGCGGCAGGGGTATTTGCTCGTTTCTGGACGGTTTTTCGATCATATAAAACGCATGGGAAGAAAAAAAATGTGATAGTACGTTTGATAAAATTTAATGAAAATCCGTTTTTTTTCTTATTTATTTTGTGTTTCGTTTTTTTCTTATTTATTTACTGCACAAAGGAGTGTTGTGTATTGGTTTTTGGCGTTTCGTGAATAGACGGTTTTCTGATCACATAATACGTATGGAGTTAAAAAAAAATGCGGTAGTACGTTTAATATATTGTAGTGAAAACTTTGGTTTTTTTTTTTTTTTTTTTTTTTTTTTTTTTNTGTCTATTACATCTTTTAAGGAGATGTGATGATTAGGGGACATTTCACTAATCGGCTGCATGGTGTTTGTAGGTTTATCTTATCAATGTTTATTCTTTATTTTATTGATGGTAACATTTTTTATACATAACCTTCCATTGCATCAAAAAGAACGGGCTAACATTCTATTGACCATAACTTTTTTTATTATTTTATACATAAGCTTTTTATCGCTATTGGGCTACACACAGCCAAGTAATGGGCTAACACTTATTGCATTAATTTATTACAACCGCAGAAGTTGTTGATGGGCTTATTCATTTTTTAGTAAAGTATATTATTTTTTAGTATCCACCCTGCCACCCACAATGGAAATTAACAATATAAAATAGATATCATAAAAAAGACAATTCTTGGGCTAGCCTTAGTACATATGGACTGAAGAGAGCCCTAGGCCCATAAGAATAAACAATTAGTAAACATGCATCAACGGAATTAGTAGTATGTATAAACAAGGAATGTAATGCCCGCCGCGTTGCGGCGGGGCTTTTTTTTTAGAAATTTTTTTTACATGATTATATAAAAATATCATATGCTTAAATTAGGTTGTTAGACGTTTGCACAATTTTTATTTTTATTTTTTATTACTTTTTTTTTGCGGCACGTTATTTGAGTTTTTAATATGGTTTCAAAATGCAGCTTCCGAGTAATTTTTTGTTATCATAATGGTAGGCAAAAAATAGATATTACTATAAGGAGGCTAAATAGTTTTGATTGTTGGCGTTATTTTTGGTAGATTTTGGTATACTGTATTAGGTCGATTAAAGTCATCTTACGTTTTTTTTTTTTTTTTTTTTTTTTTTTTTTTTTTTTTTTTTTTTTTTTTTTTTTTTTTTTTTTTTTTTTTTTTTTTTTTTTTTTTTTTTTTTTTTT
>LBNU01002562.1:68472-80716 GCA_014162995.1 Artemisia annua
AATTTAATCAAATGTTTGGGTTCATCAATTCTATTTAACAAAACAAACTGATAGTTTTGGTAAACTGAAAATAACTTGACCAATTAGTGCATTTAAATGTATTTTTATATGAAAAATCTCTTTTAGTCATTTTATCAAACACTTTGTGTGCACTAAATATGACTAAGACGTCATCTTTAAAGCGCGATATCTCACTCATATCATATCGGATTTGAGTGATTCAAATTTTTGGGTAAAGAATTGCCAAGAAGCTACAACTTTCGTGTTTTAAGTTTTGCAAAATTCGGCCTTTAAACTAGACAAAATTAGAGCCAAAAATGCTAAAATTTTCAAGAAAATCATGACCCAATTAATATGTCAAAAAAAAGTTTCGAAAAAATTAAAAAGATTTATACCAAATTAAAGAGGATTAAATTTTAAGAATTATGGTGAAATCGGTTTTTTTTGTAAAAGTTTGTCGTTTGAAAGTTATTTGCATTTTAAATTTAAGGTGGAATTAAAAAAACGGGTCAAATGACCAAAATGCCCTCTAATCGAAAATATTAAAAAAAAATGGAGGGAGTGGGTAGGGGACACATGGCACTAGCTTAATGGCTTTCTAGACTTTTTTAAATTTTTTTCTTTTCACATGATCGCAACTCCATATAAAATACCCTAAAAAATATTGGTGTCTACATTTAACCGATAAAAAGTTTACGATGGTAAAAAAAATAGAATTTATTTACACATAACCACTTCAATGCAAACTGAGTTTATATTTTTGTTGTTTACTAGTTAATATTTTTTTATTGTTTACACATAACCACTTCAAAATGCCCTCTAATCACACTGAATCCCTATCTGTTAATAGTACCGCGCTCACGGCTCCATGTGTAGCGGATAAGTACATTATCAACTCTTCCCCTGGTCGGGGTGCGACTAGCTTTGGTAGTGCTGCTATCGTTCGTTTGAGTTGTTGGAATGCGTCTTCCGCTTCGGCAGTCCAGCGAAAGTCACCCTTTTTTGTACACTTCTTGAGTGTTTTGAACAAGGGTAAAGACTTGTCCGCTGATTTGGATAGGAATCTATTCAGGCCCGCCAGTTTTCCGTTTAAGGACTGTACTTCCTTAAGCGTTCGCGGTGAAGGGAGCTCTATGACCGCTTCTGTCTTTTCAGGGCATGGCTTAATGCCATCCGGTTCTATGAGGTACCCTAGGAACATACCTTCAGTGGCGCCGAAGGTGCATTTTTTTGGGTTTAGTTTCATGTTGATTCGTCGTAGTGTATTGAATGTTTCTTCAATGTCGCGCACTATTTCGTCCTCTGTGTGGCTCTTTATGACTAAATCATCAACATATACCTCTAGATTGCGGCCTACTTGTTTTTCGAATGCGTTATCTACCAATCGTTGATAGGTGGCTCCTGCATTCTTCAATCCGAAAGGCATTTTTGTATAGCAAAAGACGCCTTGACTTGTGTGGAAGGCTGTTTTTTCCTCGTCCTCCTTGGCCATCTGGATTTGATGGTACCCTTTGTATGCGTCTAAGAAGCATTTAAAAAGATACCCACACAAGGATTCCACCTTCCAGTCTATCTCGGGCAGTGGATAGCAGTCTTGTGGACATGCTTTGTTGAGATCCGTGAAATCCACGCACATTCTCCAACTGCCATCACTCTTTTTTACCATGACTGGATTAGAGAGCCAGTCATGGTAGTATACTTCCCGCATGATACCTGCGTCCACGAGTTTATGCACTTCTTCCAGGATAGCCTTCGCGCGTTCTGGAGCCTGACCGCGCTTTTTCTGCCTTATTGGTGGGTACCCTTGTCGGATCTGAAGCTTATGTTCTGAAATAGACCGGGGTACACCAGTCATATGTTTTGGTTCCCACGCGAAGATATCTAGATTTTTCTGAAGGAGTGCGCACACGGCAGTTCTCCCTTTCTCTGATAGTGATCCTCCTATCGATACCTGTTGTTCAGGATAATCCGGGTGGATCGCTATCTTCAGGTTTGGTGCATTTGGTGTGCCGTGCTCTTTGGCAGGTGTTGTTTCGTATGTAACCGTGTTACACTCTTCTGGGGGTAAAGCATTATTGTAGAGGGTAACGATTCCCCCTTCCACTGGGAATTTTAGCATTCCGTGCGCTGTGGACGGTACTGCGCGGAGCGCTGAGATGCCTGTTCTCCCAATGATGCCATTGTATGGCGATGGAGATCTAATGACCATGAAGTTCATCCACGCCGTAGTGGAGTGTTCCTCATCTCCGACTTCTACGAGCATGCGTAGTTGTCCTATCGGCCATATCTTTTCCCCTGTAAAGCCTGTTAGAGATGTCGCAGCTGGGATTAGCTGGTTTTGAATCTCTTGTTTTAGCCTTTTGAAGCAATGTTCGTACATTATCTCAGCTGAGGCTCCTCCATCGATGTACATGCGGTGGATGACGTGTCCTCCCGCTTGTATTTCGATTGTTAATGGCTCTGCCACTGCATTGTCCGCGGTCAACTTGGGGAAGGAAATTTCTCTGTGAGTGGAGAACTTTTGTGTCACCTTTTGCCTGATACTGCGTTGCCAAGATTGAATCATGTATATTGTATCCACCTTGTCTTTAGGTGCATCCTTTTTGTCTCCACTTCTCTTCTCTTTTCCTTCCTTAATGTTTTTGACTAAGTGGTCCAATCTGCCTTCCTTAACTAACTTTTCGATTAGTTGCTTTAGTTGGACACAGTCATTTGTTGCGTGCCCTTTTTGCCCATGGTAGTCGCAGTATCCTGTCCCATTGCGCTTCGCTTCAGGTGTGCGTATAGGTGGGGGTTTTGGGAAGTTCGCTCCCTCTGTCGCAAATATTTCTCGTGGAGTTTTTGTTAGTGGGGTATACTTGTCGTTTCCCCTTGCACCTCCTTCCTTGCGATAGTTTTTATTGGAACTGCCTCCCTGGTCATTGGATTGTTTCCTTGACTGGTCTTGCGGCTTGTAGTTCTGGTATGCTGCCCTGCTATCCGCAGCTGCGGCTTCACCTTGGACAAAGGACCTCGTGCGCTTCATGAGTTCATCAAAGGTTTGGGGGGTCTTATCGTTTAGTTTTTTGATAAGGTCCCGGTTGTGGATACCATTCATGAACCCTGAAATTTTTAGTATTTCAGGACATGATTTAATGTTCATGCACTCATCTTTGAAGCGTTCCATATAGGCGGGTATTGACTCGCCTTGGCGCTGCTTTACTCTAGCCAATTCAACTGGTTCTTTTGCGCACTTCCTTCTTTGTGTGAAGTTCAGGCGGAATGCTTTCCGTAACTCTTCAAACCCGTCTATGCTTCTTGGTTTGAGTTTGTTGAACCAGTTCCGTGCGTTTCCCACCAATGTGGAGTTGAACATATGACACCACACTGGTTGTGGCCATCTTTCGATGTGCGCTGCTGCTTCGAAGACTTTTAGGTGATCATCCGGATCACCTGACCCATCATACGTTTTCACATTGGGGGGCATTCGCCTCTTTCTGTCGTCAGAGTAGTTGCTTATGCGCTTTGTGAAAGCGTCGACTGTTTGTCGACGCCAAGGACGGGATATGTCATCATCGTCCCTGCGACGTCTCCCTTTGGACTTCCAGTGTCCAGTGTCACTATCCTCGTTGTCCGAGGAGTTGTCTGTGGGAGAGCTGCTTCCTCTACGACGTTTACGCCGTTGTTCTTCTGAACTCGAGAAGCTTTCATCGTGGGGTATCCTATCACCTAGTCTTTCGTGGATCCTCCTAGAAGATCCTTCGCTAGGTGAGTGGCGGCGCCCCAGTCTGTCATGTATTTTGCGAGCACCTAGTCGGGCATGGACATTGGTGTGTCTCTCGCTGCCTACTCGTTCGTCCGAGTATTGTGAGTTTGATGGCGTACCGAGCCTAGCCTTTGCACTGATACGCCTCCTGTTATTATCGCGCTCTTCATGGCGCAGGGAGGAGTCTCCATCGAAGTCTAGTCGGTTTCGTAACCTTCTTCGTCCTTCTTCCTGTAGGAGAGTGCTCAAGGTTTCAAAGTTCTGAGCTACAAGGTCTTTCAACCTTGTGTCCGAGGAAGGGGGATTTTCCTCCAGTGCAGGGGTATCTTCCAACGTGGTGAACACCCTTCCCCTATCAGGCGCATTCGGCACTGTGTTGTCCACAGCGATCGCTACTTGGTGGGGAGTTGCAAAGAGGGTGCGCTGGAGATCCTCAATGTTTGGGACTACCGTGGTAGCCTGAGCGGTTGCAGGGGGTGCATCTCCCGTTGGAAGGATCGTGGTGGTTTCTGCCTCCTGCCGTCCAGGCGCACTGGTTGTCCCAGTGTTCTGCCGAGGAGGTGCATCAGGATAGTTCCTTCTCGGAGGTTCACCACGAGCCTTATCCAACTGTGGAGTCCCTTTAGATGAATTTTTGTGTTTCGTCATTCTAGTCCTTAGTGTATGGTCCCACGGATGGCGCCACTTGTTGATACAAAAGTTGGGCGTTCCTTGTTTGGGTTCCTTCCTCCGTATCAATTGCTTGAGACCTGCGTACTAAGAAAGAAACAAACACCGTTAGGCTTATCGAGGGATTGTCTCCCCCGATTATCCTCCGGCGTGAGAGTAAGTAATCGTAGTTTTAGGGTTTGTGAGAAGAGTTAGGATCGCTTTGTGAATCGTACCTCTGCGAGGGTTAGGGTTCCCTCTATTTATAGGCACGTAACCGATAAGGGTTACTTGTTCCTTACTCCAAGGCGTGTCCGCCTATATCGGATATTTGGTAAATATCCTCCTAATTTAGGAGATATCCTTTATCCGTTCCATAAATATGTTTTGGGCTTGGGCCTCATGGGCCAAAGCCATCCAGTTGGTAGTTCAACTGTTATGATTCTGGGCCACGCGTAGCGGGCTTAAATATTAGTATTGTTTACTAATCGGGTCCGTGACCCGGTGTAGACTATACGTCATCACACCGCAACCTATAACATTGGCCATAGTAGAAGTATCCTCATCAGAAACACAAATGCCCAAAATATTACTTTTGTGAACATTAATTTTTAATCCGGAAAAAATGAAGAAACACCGAAGAATGCAAAGCAATTTATGAGCATTTGTGCGGGACCATTCACCAGTGAAAATAACATCATCAACATAGATAAGGTGTGAAATACGCAGATTGTTATTTATTTATTTATTTAAGTTAACGACATTGTAATTTTTTAATCAATAATTGTTCTAACCTATCGCATATCAAGGCTTTGCCCTAATGTCGATTCAGCGAACCAGTTCGAAATTTTCACATTAGACAAACCGACTATAATTTGAGGACTTGAAAATAAATGAAGTCGATTTTATTATACTAAGACAATAATTTTCAAAAGTCCTTTCATGTATGTATCAGATACTATGCGTCATACGACATATAAAAAATGATTGGTAACTTAATAGACCGGAAAACTAATTGACCTAAGAGCATTTTCAGTTGGGTGGTTGAAGATGACTTGAAAAGATTTTAAAGAAAGGTTAAATGATTTGAAGTTTTGAACAATAGGTTAATAACTTAATATACATTAACATATTGCTTAACCTATTAAAAGATTGATTGAATGAGAGAGAAAGAGGTTGAGAATGAGTTGAAAAGGTTTTAATGTTTAACATCAAAAAGTTTTAATGTGATGTTTGGAGGTGCTTTGGTTGGTCCCTTTGCACTGGCTCATGTATTCAGAGTATGATGTTGATCCTAGTTTAAGCTCATATTGCTGTTATGACTGATATATAGGGCTATCATGTCTGTTATTTTCTACAGTTGTTATTTCTTGTTGTATTTGATTAGTATTTTGTTGTGGCAATTTGCCTTTTTGAAGCCAAAGTAACTAATTAGGGATGTATCCTAATAGTTTATGCTTTGGTTTCTTTCTTGTACTTAGTGTCTCTTTAGGCATTTTCACACATTTCAAATCCATCTATGAACGAAAATGCATTTCTTTTTAAAATTCTTACTATTACTTGAAATAAATGGCTACAAATCATTCTTATTTTTTCATTTTAATTTTTTCTTATTTAACTAAATCTCTTCCTTCAGTGAACAATGGGTTAGAAATTTCAAAAACTTATAGTTAAGTACATACACATGTCAAATTTGAATATAACAAAAAGAGAGAAAATCAATGTTTTAAAATCCGGATTGACCCGGCCCGTTGAACCGTGAACCGGTCGGGTGACCGGAAGATGGCTTCAAGCGAAAAACCCGGTTGAACCGCCGGTTAAACCGGTTGAACCGTGGCCCGGTAGCTCGACCGAGTCAATTAAAAAACAGGTTTTTTAAAACATTGGAGAAAATGCGTGAAAGCTGTGCTAGTGAATGAATTTAGGGTCTGTTTGGTTTATTAATGGATTTGGTTTCGGATTTGGATTTGAATTAAGATTTGGATATTAAAGTTGTTTGTTTAGTGGGTTTGGCATAACATTAAAATTAATTATAATTTCTTTTTAATATAAAATAGAAAAAGTAATAAATAAATGCATCACTAAAAACCAAAAGAAGATAAAAAATAAATGCAATTCGTACAAGTTGCGGTGGTTATAATTTCAAAGTCACCTTTGTGCTGGGGATTTCACAACCCTTACAGCAATGGCTTCGGCTATATTTGGCACGAAGCTTTTTGGGGCGTTAAGCAGTGAACAATAAGCTTTATGGTTTTTATTGGTCGTTTGGCAAAGGAGCGATGAACTTTGCTATATTTTCTCTCTTTAAGAAGCTGTGAGCTATAGCTACTGCTCACAACTCACTGCTCACATCTCACTACTACTGCACACCGCAATTTTTATCAAACACACCCTTCATTCCTTCAACCCCAAAAGCAAATCCATTGCCCCTCGACCAAATAACACTTTATGAGTCCAATGCCAAATCCAATGTCAAACTAATGCATCAAAACAAACGGGCCCTTAAAACACAAGATCTCTTCCCTGAGTTAATGATGGATCTTTTGTCATTTTAATTTTTCTTCTCACTAGATCTCATCTCCGAGCTAACAATGAATGGAAAATTTCAAATACTTAGGGTTAACCTTATGTTGAAGTAAATTGTACATGTCAAATTTGAATATAACAAAAAGAGAGAAAATGTGTGTAGCCTGTACTAGTGAATGAATGATGCAGACTTATAGTTATACTTAGATATACGAATTATGAATTATGAATTATAAAATAAAAGTTTGTTATCTATTTCAGTGTTTCAATATCTGTGCCCCCATATAAAATCCTACTAATAGATGCATTAGATATTACGTAATTTATAAGGTTACTCAATTGTTAGTGGCAAATCACGTATCCTCTTCGCGATAAGAGCACTTCCAATGGTAACGCACGTTACCACATTATGGCCGAATAACACACGTTACCATGTGCGTTACCATTGCAGGGGCCACGTTAACGCAGCGTTAACGTGGGACGTTAACCCACTAACGCTGCGTTAAGGGCTGCTTTTTTTAAAAAAAAAAAAAAAAAAAAAATCACTTTCTCCCCTAAATGAAGGAGTGTTTTTGTAAATTGTTGTTGAGTTATGGTTGAGTTATTGTGAGTTATTGTTGTGGGTGTTGAGTTATTGTGTTAAAGCTGATGTGGCGCTGACGTGGCGATGAATTATTGTATAACCCGTGTTATTGTTGTGGGTGCTCTAATGCGCATGTATAAAACGTTATGGGATGTAAAAAGTACTAACTTTAGTTGTCATGTTGACTAGATTGTAGGTATAAAAATTTTGAATGACTTGTACATTTGTCCTTTACTCCTTTTATTTATATAACAATGCTTTTTAAAAGTTTACTTCTTTAATCAACCATCTATCATTAAAATTTTGAACTTCAATAGAATAATAGATGGAGTTAGATACCAGATGAGGCTGGTCAATAACATGTTAAGAGGAGTAGGTTGTAGGTAAGTCTTAACTCTTGACATCTTTTGGTACTTAGAGCATCTTCACTGCATTGCACTCATTTGAGTTTAATATATCGCCACATCATTATATCACCAGTTTATACAAAATATTCAAAATGCATTGTACTCCACACATTTTGATAAATTTCCAACTCATTATACTATTTTATTTACCTATATAATCTACCATATACAAATGATTTGTATATTTCTATTTATGCTAAATACTACGTTCTCATTATGCTATTTATTACCTATATAATCTACCATAAACAAATCATTTGTATATTTCTATTTATGAAACAGAAATAATTGTAGTAGAACCTTAATTGAACTTAGTTAGAACCGATCTAACACTTTAAACTATTATTTTAAGCAAAATAAAAGTAATCAAACAGTAAACTATCATCATCTTAAAATCTGTTACACAAAGATGTTATGCAAAGAAACAACAAATAAAATGAGACATTCAACAATATATATATATTTTTTTTGAACATCAACAACAATATAAACTTAATAAGTTAATATGCAATACAAAAATAGGAGTAAGTGGACATAGTGGCCCACCATATCACGCATATTAGATGTTTGTTCAGAGAAGAACTCAGTTTATACCAACAAGTGAGGTGTAGGTTTTACAATGCATTACACGCATAATTGGCCTCATTATTCTTTGCCACGTATACCGGTTGTGGATGCCCTGATAAATGAGAGCCATCACACCGTTACATATGTTATGAGACATATATTGTGCCATCAATCTCATTATCATAGTGTGCATTATGTGTATTTATTTTTCTTTCTTGATTTTGTGCATGTGTTTGTACGTATATTTATTTGTTATGTTGTGTATTTTCGATGCACTTATTACTTCATGACTAAAATGTTGTTTTTAATGTTATGTGATAGTATCATGTTACGGGTAGGGACCGAACCAGGGGTGTCCCGGGACCCAATTTTTGTCTCGTAGTGTTAATTTTGTTATAAACCTCTATTTTCTATAAATGCACCCGGTCCCAAAAAGTTGTGCATGTAGTCTTGTTTAATTTATCAAAAATGCACCTGTGACTTTGTTTTCTGGTTCCATCCCTGACTTACGGGTGCAAAAGTCGACGTGACATCAATACATGCCGATTTATAACCAGATGCCTATATATAACATAAGGTTTCAGTGACATATATTTTTGAAAGAAAATCATATAAAGATATCTTATGGTGAATAGAACTTATTAAAAAAAAGTTATTAAAAATAAATACTTTATTAGGATAATGTCTACCACGCCAGAACACTAAAATAATAAAAGTTGCAACGTTTCTTAGATGGTTGCAACATTTATATGACTAAATATGTATCACAATAGTTTATTGATTATTCATTTGATGCAAACCCACAACCAACAAAATGCAAATACTTATAGACAACTATAAAATTAGACATACTTTTAATCATCAGGTAATATTCTTTATACGCTTTTTTATGTTCGAAATGATACAGGTTTCTATCATCTTCTAAAACCGGATCATTAATTAGGAGGCGTTTGGAGTTGGGTTTTAGGATTGGTTTATATTTGATTATGTAGTAGAAAAAATATATTTAATTGTTTGAAAATAAAAAGTTCTAAAAGTTAGGTCATAATAAAAGAGAAACAAAGTCATTGTTTGTAAATAAAAATTAAGAGATATGGAGACATGAAATATCATAGGGCTCATTAAACAGTTGACAATCCACTAAACCACCTACTTTTACAAGATACGTTATTTTTGGCATGGCATCTAAATATTCAAAACAGACTTATTGTTTTGAATGCCGAATTATATTGGTCGGTTCTACCTGTAGAACTGATTTTAAAAAGCATGAAAAACCCTATCCAAAAGCATTATTTATAATTGAGGCCGTAATCCTGATTCCTGAGCCAAAAGCCCAAAACCCTTAAAGCAAACACTTTTAAGGGTGTGTTTGGTAGGAGGGTTTTGACTTAAAGGAATACCATCAAAGTAATTATAATCGTTTGGTATGTAGGGGTGGGGTTTGAAATTGGCTATGATGCCTTTATATCCGGTAGTACACAAATCCTAGCCTCACTCCTTGGTTTAGTGACAATACTTTTGTTTTTTTTTGAAATTGGTACCAAAAGTCAGTACATACTAGTCAATATCTTCATTGTTATTATTTTTATATTATTTTTATGTGGGTCCATAATTCATTATACTTTTATCATATCCCAAACCTACTAACAAAACAAACACATCTTTAATTTAAAACCAAATACAAATCTAAATACAAATCCAAATCCAAATTCAAATCCTAAACCCGGCTACAAACCAAACGGGCCCTTAGAAATGGTGTGACGATTAGTGCTTACATACGTATAAAAACTTTGAAGTTTGAGTTTGTTTTCTTTTTCAAAAGAAGCCACTTGAAAACTTTCTAGATGGATTTTATCTTATGAAAAAGGGATATAATTTTTTTTTTCTTTTTCTGTCAATTACCAAAAGTTGTATTACATTATTAAATTTATATTTATTTATATCGTTCAATTTTATATAATTTTGTACTTTATGTTTAAGCTTATATAAATATAAGTTTTGTACCTGATATATAATCATGTATAAACGTGAGGAAATGAGAACTTTTTATCTATACTACTTATAAATGATGAATATTTATTTTTAAATTTTGAATTTTATAAACGTGAATTATCATTTAGTACCTTTTAAATTTAGCAACTTTTTAAACTTTTCATCTTAAATTATGTTTTTTCTTAATCAATTCTAACTTAATAACTTTTCAAAAATACACACTATATTAATTTTAAAAAGCACCCACTTTATATTTCAAAAAATACACGCTTTGCAGCAAAGGTCGAACGAGAATCACAATTTCACAAATATAATTATTTGATGTTATACATCGTTCCTTTGAGTGGGTATACATCTAGTCATCATTTATTCATTTATGGTGAATTTATATCAGTTTTAGCAAAACAGTGCTCCGTATATATTATTTCTTAGGGTTAAGATGTTCACACTCCATTAATTTTATTTATTTATTTATTTATTCATTTATTTTTATTTTATTTTGTTATTAAACTATGAAACATAAAATATAAAGTTTGACCAGAAAAGAAACATAAACTAATAAAAAGCAAAAATTACGAACAAAACTTGATAAAAAATTATTTTATAGTATTAATAAATGGAGAAAAAACTAGACAATAAAATACGCATAACATCACCTATTAAACAATTTTAAAGTTGAAAACATACGAACAATAGTACAAATAATATACCTCGTTGTCCCACTCGTTTAGAGAGTTGATTCACACGAAGATTCCATTAAACCATCATCTTATATCTTTCTTGTTTTTATACGAAGCAAATGACTAATAAAGTACGAGTAACACCTAAGTTTAAAATAATGAAGCGTGCTATGTAATAAAAAATTGTTATAAATTTTGAATTGACACAGTCCTGAAGTTGAAAACAATTTTTTAGGATATGATTAGATTCTTTTGGATTGTCTAACCAAACTGAATCCACTGAAGATTCAAATGAAAAATGTCACATTCTTATTGTTTATGAAATATATTGTCTTACACTTTGTATTATGTCATTCGTTCGGTTATTATTTTTATTTTTGCTCTTTATACTTGAACATTACTACAATGTACTTTCCTTGGATTTAGATAAAGAGGATTACTTTGTATATTAAAAAAATTGAAATACTTAAGGCGGAGGGTGTGAAGACCTTCTTGTCAGGTTCGTCAAGGCTTCACACCCTCCGCCTTAAGTATTTCAATTTTTTTAATATACAAAGTAATCCTCTTTATCTAAATCCAAGGAAAGTACATTGTAGTAATGTTCAAGTATAAAGAGCAAAAATAAAAATAATAACCGAACGAATGACATAATACAAAGTGTAAGACAATATATTTCATAAACAATAAGAATGTGACATTTTTCATTTGAATCTTCAGTGGATTCAGTTTGGTTAGACAATCCAAAAGAATCTAATCATATCCTAAAAAATTGTTTTCAACTTCAGGACTGTGTCAATTCAAAATTTATAACAATTTTTTATTACATAGCACGCTTCATTATTTTAAACTTAGGTGTTACTCGTACTTTATTAGTCATTTGCTTCGTATAAAAACAAGAAAGATATAAGATGATGGTTTAATGGAATCTTCGTGTGAATCAACTCTCTAAACGAGTGGGACAACGAGGTATATTATTTGTACTATTGTTCGTATGTTTTCAACTTTAAAATTGTTTAATAGGTGATGTTATGCGTATTTTATTGTCTAGTTTTTTCTCCATTTATTAATACTATAAAATAATTTTTTATCAAGTTTT